>CAVNYN010039559.1:1127-29145 GCA_963692815.1 Nyctanthes arbor-tristis
CCCCCCCTTCCGATCTCAAAAAAAAAAAAAATTTTTATAATTAGTCGATTCGATCTGAGGAAAAAGAAACCATTTACCCTTTTTCTTTGATTTAGGGTGAAACAACTCTCTTTTTTAAATAATGTTTGCTTTAACAGTTAAATATACAAATTTTCTGGTTTCAACTTTAATGTGACGGCGTGCATCTTTTCAGGGAAACTCAGCAGGATATTTTTAATGCCATGGGATCCATGTATGCAGCTGTCTTATTCATTGGAATCACAAATGCTACTTCTGTGCAACCAGTCGTGTATGTTGAGAGGTTTGTTTCATATAGAGAAAGAGCTGCCGGATTGTATTCTGCACTGCCATTTGCTTTTGCTCAGGCATGAAATCCCGCCGTATTTGTAGTTTAATCTTGCTTTCTTTCAGTCTAGCTAATATTTTATTTAGGGCATTTCTTTTTTTTTTTTAAAATTTATAAAGCTATTCTTATAATTTTACCAAATCCTTTTTCGCAGGTCATAGTTGAGTTCCCATATGTATTTGTACAGTCAATTATCTACAGCAGTATCTTCTACTTCATGGCCTCTTTTGAATGGAATAAATGGAAGTTTCTTTGGTACATATACTTTATGTATTTCACATTATTGTACTTCACCTTCTTTGGAATGATGACAACCTCTGTCACACCAAATCACAATATTGCTGCAATACTTGCCGCACCCTTCTATATGATGTGGAATCTTTTTAGCGGCTTCATGATTTCTCGCATGGTAAGTACTTCCGATACTTCTCTTTCTTGCCTTCAATTCATAGTCCATAGGCATTAAGAAGCAAGTGATGGACATTGGTACCAACCTTCTCTTAGTGTCTGTTTGTTATTGGTGTGTGAACAAGTCTGATCATCTTCTAGTTGAACAATTGGTCCTATTTATGAGTATTTGTTTCTTTGATCAGAGGATTCCTATATGGTGGAGATGGTATTATTGGGCAAATCCAATAGCTTGGAGCTTATACGGGCTTCTGACATCCCAATACGGAGACATAAACAATCTAGTAAAACTTGCTGATGGTGTTCATTCTGTACCAGTAAAGCAATTGCTGAAAGACCAGTTTGGCTTCAGGCACGATTTCTTGGGGGTTGCTGGTTTTGTGGTGGTCGGTTTCTGCATACTCTTTGCGGTCGCTTTTGCATTTGCAATCAAATTATTCAACTTCCAGAGAAGATGAAAGGTGGACTATACAAAACATGTCATTGGAGTCTTATGCAGATTTCCTTCTCCAATTGTTTCCGAAAGGCATAAAGAAGATAATAGCAATACTAAAGAGATTACTGTAATAAAAGAAGCTTGTAGCAGATATACAAATATATATACAGGATGGTATTCAATTGTAGGTTTAGATAGTCAATTATTACACAACTGTTAAGTTCTACTAAGTATAATATATATGTTTCTACCTTTATAATGAGTACAACATTAGCAATCACATTCACATATTCGACCTTCTACTCATCTTCTATCTTACTATTTCACACAAGTCAATTTGGGCTAAATTGATCGCATACTATACTTTGTATACGAATAATGTTATTTATCTAGACTGGATACCAGTCTCTAATTTAGTTGTCATTTTCTTATTAGTTGTTCAATAAATCAATACTCTTATGTATTTATACATCTTTACACATCTCCCAATGTAGTAATGTCAACTATATTCGAGACCGGTATCTAATCTAGATAAATACCATTACTCTTTAGATCAAGCAACTTTCTTGTTTCACTAAAATGTGTGATATCAAAACTTTTATGGTTCACTTGATATTTTATTTTTTTTCTTTTTTTGGCTAGCGGTGCACACTATCCGGGGTGGACTTTGGGGGTGGCCTCCCGATCCCCGACTACTCTTGTTTTTGGAAAAGTCATTTTTTCAACCCTTCAGAAAATTTTGAAAAAAAAAAAAATTCTTCTAGTGTTTCGAACAGGAGTTATCTAGTTTTGGTTACCTATTTGACCATCTTCCAAAACATACGCCACTATCACAAGATGACTCAACAATCAAACAGCTCGCGCAAGCCTTTTTGGCACCACTAGGATTAAGGGTCCGATTTGTAATTTTGTATTGAAGTTTGGTACCTGCGGTAACGGTTAAAAAGAAAAATAAAAGAAAAATGTTTTTATGTTACCGGTAGTGGCGTTTACACCTCACCCGATATCCCGCCGGATTCCTCCGCCCCACACAATCACCGGTAAAACGCACAAATGAACTACCTCTCCGCCAGCGGACGCCGCCTCCTGTCTTTAACCACCCACGTCTTCCTCCGAACCAACGCCGCCACCGCAGGTAACTCCCTTGTAAAACTCATTTCCACCCATTCAAGATTCCCAATCCCCATACCGCCCCTTCCTAGACAAGAAAAACACCTATCAGAACTACCGCCGCCCTCCTGGAACCCTAGCAAAAACCTTAATTTCAACCCTACTGAATTCGCCGTCCTATCGAAGATCCTTACAGATCCGACCATTCCATCAGGTCAGGCACTCGAGGAGGCGCTTAATGCGGCAAAGATTAACCCAGGAGACGCCTTGTTGCTTGAGATATTTAGGAAATTTGATTACTCTCCGAAACTGTTGTTCACGCTCTTCTTATGGGCCGAGAAGCAGCCTGGATACTCCTCTTCCCTTCCCGTCTTCAATGCAATGGTCAATTCGCTAGGCAAGGCCCGGGAATTCGGATATGCTTGGAGCTTAATTTTCCATAGGATCATTAACAATGCCAGTGAAAGGCCTGATTTAGATACATTTGCTATCCTGATCAGGAGATACGGACGTGCAGGTATTAGTTAGAGCTTTGTCTGTTTGGGGTTACTGCTTCTTTCCCCTGTCTTTCAGTGATTCTGACTTTGCATTTCTAATTACTTAGATTCCATATTCATTTTGTATGGAGATGCAGATACGTTCTTCTGTGTAATTGCAGAATCCCAAATTTAATTGATGCTTTCTGATTCATATAATTTTGGACTCTGAGATCATTTTGTTGGACTGGTATGCAGGCCTTCCGTCCCTAGCCATTTGGACATTTGAATATGCATCTAGGTTGGAGTTGTTTGCCAATTTGAATGTGGGAAAGAATTTGCTGGAAATTCTATTGGATTCATTATGTAAAGAAGGACATGTTAGAGTAGCATCTGAGTATTTTGATAAGCGCAGGGAGCAGGATCCAAGCTGGGAGCCATCAATTCGGATATATAATATCCTACTAAATGGACGGTTCCGCTCAAGAAAGCTAAAATGTGCTTCGCAGCTTTGGGTACAGATGAAAAAGGAGAATGTAAAGCCAACTGCTGTTACTTATGGCACCGCTGTTGAAGGTCTGTGCCGAATGCGTCGTCCTCAGATGGCAATGGAATTAATTGATGAAATGAGGAGGGAAGGAGTTGAGGCCAATGCAATTGTGTATAATCCTATAATAGATGCATTAGGAGAGGCCTGTAGGTTTAAAGAGGCACTAGGGATGCTGGAAAGATTTTCAGTTCTGGAATCAGGTCCCACTATTTCAACCTATAATTCACTGGTGAAGGGTTTCTGCAAGGCAGGGGATATTGAAGGGGCTAGCAAAATTCTTAAGATGATGATAGATAATAGATGCACACCAACTACCACAACCTATAATTACTTCTTCAGGTACTTCTTGAAATCCAGAAAGGTTGAAGAGGGTTTGGACCTTTATACTAAGATGATAAGATCTGGATATGAACCAGACCGGCTTACTTATCACCTCCTGGTGAAAATGTTATGTGAGGTGGAGAGGCTCACCTTGACAACTCAAGTTGTAAAGGAAATGAGAGCTAGAGGTTTTGATTTGGACTTGGCTACAGGTACCATGCTAATCCACATGCTATGTAAAATGCATCGATACAATGAGGCTTTTAGAGAGTTTGAGGACATGATACGTAGGGGCAATGTTCCTCAGTACCTTACATATCAGAGAATGTATGATGAATTGAAAAAACAGGGAATGACTGAAGAGGCACAGAAACTTGATGATATGATGGTATTAGTTCGGCACTCAACTAAATTGCCAAATACATACAAGGGAGTTGGTCAAGACTCTTCGCTTGAGAGGAAAACGTCAATAATGAAGAAAGCCGAAGCAATGTCTGATATTTTGAAGACCTGTAAAAACCCAAGAAAGCTTGTAAAGCGTATAAATAATCCACTTGAGAATGCTGTAACTGGTGCTCACCAGTCAATGGAAAATATTGAGAGAAAAAACTTGACATGAAATATCTGGTTTTTTCTTGCGGTGCAAGAACAGCGGCATTAGCTTTCGGCAATGAAGTTGCATGACCATTCTCATGCGTCACAAACTCCCGTAGTTGCACATATTTGGAACCTCATATGAACCTATTGCAGTGTGCTAATGGGAACTCCGAATATTAAGCTCTGCCAATTGGGCTTGGAAATAGTGGACTTTGCACCCCCCCCCCCCCCACAAAAAAAAAAAGCACAGCTAAGACATTTGGAGTCTATCTTTAAGCGTGCATTCTTTCTTGCGAAACATCCACAGAGCACCAAACTGTTCCATGGCCAGCCACTACAGGAATGCTATATCTTTATTAGAATATTTGCACGGCGCCATATAAGTAGGATTCTTGTTTGCTGAGGCAGGAATCCTTGTACAAAGAAGCAGTTGACATCCTTTATCTGGCCAATGCAAGACTATAGGAGCTGGGATGATATCCTGGACGATGTGACCAGTTAATTCTCCGTTCAGTTCTCAAATATGCAATGGCTCTTTCTTGAAGTCGTCGTGTTGGCATGAAGAACGCCTTGTAGCAGGAACTGTTTCGCTATAGTTTTGTTCACCTATCAAACGTTACATTCCCAATCTTCGGAGGGTGAAATGGGTTCAGATTGACATCTGGACATCTGGTCGATAGGGATATGCGTGAGCAATGAAATTGCACTTTTCTTGTTCGTCTTTGACAAAATACGAACTGTTTGTAGAGTGTACATGATGAAAAGTCTGTTTTCTCTTTAAAATGCATAATAACAGTTGTTTTTGCGTTTGTCTTTGTTGCACTGCTGTATCAGTGACAATTTTAAGTAGGCATTTAATTCGTGCCCTCTAATTGGCAGCGAAATCTTAAACTAATTTGAGATAATTCTCTAACATTTTGAACTGGTAGAACTCAAGACGAGCTCATGTTCTATCAAATGCTTAGACGGATTATAAACAAGGAATGGGAGAAATCAGAAAAGTAGAAATCAAAATCAAAACCAAACTTGTAATGGGGTTACAAAAATGTCCAAATTCACTCAAAACGACAACACAGTCCAGATAGCTGTCCTGGCCACGCGTAACAAATTCAAAATCAAATGCTTCTTCATTTAATTAGGGGATTAGCATAGACTTGTTAGAGCATTTACATTGGTAGTGCTAAAATTAATTATCCACATAGGTAAAAAGTAGAGTTTTAGTGATTGTTAAATGACACCTAAGCAAATTAAATTTAGCTATTAATTTGTGCTACATTGGTGATTCTAACTAAGAGTCTTAAATTTAATACTACCTCCGTCTCAAAAAGATGGTCCATGTCAACTTTGCACACAGATTAAGAAAACTTCATTTAATATTATTGGAAAAGTAAAGTTTTACATCATTTACCTATTATGCCTTTTCATTTATTAATTATTCACTTTAATAATTTTATTTTTTGAATAATTATGCGCATTAAATGGGGGTATATAAAAGGACTCATATTTCAACTACTTTTTAAAAAGGAATCTGGACCATATTTTGGGGATGATGAAAAAAAAAAGATGGACCATCTTTTTGAGACGGAGGTAGTAATCAATTCAATAGTCAAATAGCGAGCCAATTCCAATTTAATTAAAATAAAAAAAGAAGACATAATACCAGATAAAGTATTAAGTTTATTGTTAACTTTAATAATAAAACTAACAACTTGTTAAATTAAATATTTTTAACAACTACTTTAACACTACCAATGTGGATGCTCTTACATGGTTAACCTCTCAATTATATGGCAACTCATTCAGAAGCCTATAGTGACAGAGCTCTTGATCTTCACCATATCATCCTTCTTGATTTTGATCCCGTCTGTGAGTTGCCCAATTCTTATGCGTGGTCTGATCGCATCAAAGTGTTTCAGCATTGTCAGCTGCAAACATCATAAGAGGCTTTGAGGAACCGCCACTATTTTTTTTGAAGGTAGTGAACTTGCAGATGGCACATTTGTTTTTGCAAGTGATTGATATTCTACTAATACTTTTACGCATTCAACGAAGAGATAAACCCTTGATGTGCTAAATTGAAGTTGCAAGAACAATACATCATAGATGGCTCCAAAATTAATAACCAGTAAAACAATGCCACAAGCATTTTAAATCACGCAGCATTACAAGCATTATCTTCAAGAACGAATGATTTTTTTTTTTTACAGATTTCTTGTATCTATCAACTATCAAGCGTCTATTTTCCATAATGATTGACGGGATCTTCAAAACTAAAGGCTCTAATGGACAGTTGTTCCCTAGAAAGGTAATCTATTCCCCCATTTATTCATTTGCTAAACAGCATGATCAGCTACATTAATTGTAACTCACTCCAAGTTCTATGAGTACGTTTATTTTTATTTGGATTTCTTAATTGTAAATGAGCTTTGCAAGAGGAGAACCTCGAACATAACAATGTGATTCAGAGTTACAATTTCATGAAGACCCATGCACGTTATATTCTCCACGGAATGGAAGAATGTCATCCCAACAAAACAATAAATGGGAATCCCTCTTAGTCTGGTAATTTTTCATCATATTTTCAGCTTCATGTACTAAAAGCTCTTTATTTGCTCTTTTTTTGTAGAATTTATAAAGAGGAAAGAGGTAGAATGTGTATTGAGAATGTAAAAATGTGTGAAATATGTGATTGTAATTGAACAGTTGTCAAATCAAATATCAAATCAGTGGTAAGTAAAATTATAAATTTGACAAAAAAAGAGCAAATAAAGAGCATCAAACAAGCTCTAAGTTTACTTATGTGATAAGTATTTAATTATAGATTGTTTTTTTTTTTATTTCATTCACGGCAGGCAATTAGCTAAAGGTATCAAATTCTTACATAATAAAAGAACACAATTGAAGAATTTGAAGGACATTTTCTATAAGAATAGCATTGTGAAGAATATTGCTAATCTCACCTTGAGGGATGAAGCAGATGAGAGTAAAAGCCTTATAATCGTGTTGCTATCGCGATGCAAATCATTTGTATGTTTTGTTTCGGTATAGGAAGTACGTTTTTACAATTTATGCATGAATAGGTCACTAACCCCAGTCAGTAAATTAAAGTTCAAGAGTCTTGAGTATTTATAATATGGTAAATTCCTTCAATATCATGTACTTTTACCAAAATAAAACAACACAAAATCATGAAAAGTGATAGGAGAATTTAGTGGTATAACAACATAAACACGGAAGAAGGGAAATATGGAGGAAAAATTACTATCATATGCTTCATCCCTCACGGTGAGATTAGCAATCTTCACACTGCTATTCTTATAGTAAATGTCAGATTGCATCAAATTCTTCAACCGTGCTCTACTTTTATGCAAGAATTTGTTGTCTTTAGCTAGTTGTTAAGTGATTCATTAATAAAATAAAAAACAATTTACTGATTAGATAACTAAACATAGTTCATAGAAGAATCTTTTATTATACTCATGAAGTAGTATAAATCTTAACTAATATCATGAGGAATAAGAATCTAAATTAATTCCAAAAACATTATTTATTGTGCTCCTGAAGTAGCACGTCTCTTGATAAATTTGAGATTGTCATATATATAAGGTTGACAAATACAATAATGCTCTTGATAAATTTGAGATTGTAGTATGTATAAGGTTGACACATACAATAATGCTTATATCTAAAGGAGATTATAAAATTCATGTAATTCAATATTCTTGAAGAATATTGGACTATTACTCCTATAGTAATAATAGCTCAAATAAACTGATATTATTCATGAGTAGCAAATTTTTGTATAAAATCTAAATCTACTAGTAGGAAAAGATCGCAAGTGATTTATATATTATCATATGAAATAAATCTTAAATATAAAATTATAACAATTAGAATATTAGGTTGAACTTGAAGTTCAATTATTCATCAACTCCAGAAGAGCTTAGAGCAAGATTAATGTTAGGGGAAAAAAGTTAAGGGGAAAAAACTAGGGGGAAAAAAACCTATTTCTAAATAATGTGTAGGGGAAAAAAATTGGGGGAAGAACATATTAAAGGATTTTGTTTATTTTTTAAAAATTTTTTACAAATTATTTTGTCATTATTTTTTTATGATACAATTGATATCCAATATTTTACATAATATTATTTTTTAAAATTTATTATATATATAAAGTTTTAATGAATATAGTAGGGGGAAAAAGGTAAGTTTGGGGCTAAAAACGTCCGCCCCCCCCCCACACTATGGCTTTTTCCCTCCTCTTCCCCTCTACATTATATAGTTTCTATGGGGGAATTTTTTCCCCTATATTAATTATGCTCTTATTAAGGTTAATTACCTTTTATTATAATGTATTAAAATATTAGTATGAGATTACTTGTTTACATTGAACATAAAGTTCAATATTTTATTTGACATGAATTGTTAGACCATCTATGTTTATTAATGATGAAAAGTATCGAGATATATATCTGGGTTTATTAATGATGAAAAGTAACGAGATGTATATCTGAGTTTATTAATGATGAAAAGTATCGAGATATATGTGAAGAACTAAAAAGGTTCTTTTACTTAAAGAATTCTTGTTTATTGCATGTTCTCAATCAATTGGTTACTAATTATCCCTAACTAATTTTGGAACTGGGTTTCAAATATCTCTGGGAAATATTTAGGGTGAACCTTGTGGGCTCACTCACCCTCCATGTAGACCATTTATAAAGTATGTGATATTAATATCTGAATCTACTAGAAGGTCATATGTGTCTTAATCAATTTGCTTAATTGATTGATTTTATAAAAAAAAATTCAGATATATAAAATAAGAATATTGAATTTTATCCAAAAGTTCAATAACTTAAATTTTTGTTGGGATGTCTTGTTAGCTAGGGTTAGCAAAATAAATTTGTTAAACACCCCAAGCCACTTGCTATACCATATAAGAGGAAAATATATTGCCATTCAAAACGAAAATAGAGACCTCTGTCAGAAACAGAAGGTAAACAGAAGCCTATGTAGGAAACAGAAAGTAAATAGGAACCAAGGCCTGTGTTTGACGTAGTTTCCTTAAATCAGATTCGTCCCCAGTACGCTGGATGTCGGTTTCTCAGGATATAACAGTCGAGACCTGGAGGAAACAACGCTAGAACAGAGTAACTAAATTCCTACCTAGGCGAACCGAAACGTGCCTGAACAGTATCACAGAAAGGATATTTAATGTAAGAAAATGTAGAGGAAAATTCGTGTTTTGAATTCGTTTTCCAAAAAGGCCAAACTTGGACTTTTATATAAGCAATGCTAGGCATGTAAAAAGCCTAAAAATAAATGTAAATTCATTAGAGTTGAATGACAACAAGCTCAAGATTCACCAGTTACAACTCTTCACATTCTAACACATGGTTTAAGTGTTTAAAAAATTCATAGCAACTCGTTCGGACTAGGTGCCCCACTTCCGGTTTCGTGTACTCAAGTCGCATTCGCACAAATGTTGAATGGTCTAGAGTGTATTTCTGATCCGTGTCTCAACTACACAATTTACACATTACAAATATGTAAACATAGTTAAACAAGCCATTAGAATACTATTTTTCCAATGTGGGACAGTTCCCTTAACAATTAAACTTATTTCTTATAATAAAATTTGAGACTCAATTTCTCATTCACCCAACCATTATTTTGGGCAAATAAACATACGTTTTCGAAGCTCTCAATGAGGAGAACACAAATCCGAATTCATATCTCAAAATTATGAATCAGATAGCACTCAAAATTATGTCCAAAATACCTATTTTTCCAACCGTCTCATCCTAAAAGACCATTCTAGAAGAAGGTAAAAAGTGCTAAATAGTTAAAATGCAATTGGTGTGGGTTCCCTTCAAACTATTTGTACTTGTTTTCCTATGCTTCTTGCATATCCTTCTACTCATGAAAAATATAGGCGTGAAAATATATCAGATTTGACTGTCTGCCTCCAATGAATGCAAACTCAAACTTTTAAGATTTTGTTCCAAATTTTGATAAGAGATATTCGTAGTCTATTTCATCGAGTGAAAAATATAAGCAAGTGGATAAACACGCATCAGTAATGGCAATATTTTAGCAGTTGATTAATTGTTTTTGATGTTTCTCGTTAGTAGTTGATTAAGGAACATTTTTCTTAATCGAGCAATAAATCCATCCTATTATCCTTCAATGAGTTGAAGCAATTTGTTCAGATTCGAGGACAACTAGCTAGATGCTAAACTCTGTATAAATAATACTAATATTCCAATGTATCAATAAGAAATGCTTAAAGAATGATATCTTGGATATTTTGTCGCCTTAAGGTTGGATTAATCTTTTAGAGCTTGTTTATCTTTCTTTACATTCTCACCATATATTCTGTTATAAATTTAACTTTCAAAAACTATAAGCTCCCAAGAACAAGCTCTTATTGTTCTATGCCTTAGTAAAAGTGAGCAAAATATGCAGTATAAGAAATTTGCATTGCCTGTTTGCTAAAGCTGCTATTCTATTGGTTGGCTTCTTTTAGTGAGTGCAAAACACCACAGTTAAGGTTGCATTAATGCATTTGTTCTATTTTTTGGATACCTTTTGAGCAAGAAAAGTATTGCTTATGTTTTTTCCTTTCATTCTTACAAGATGCTAAAACTTTTGTGATAGTTTCAGACTTCAGCTGGTGTTAGTTTGTATCAAACAATTATATAGAAAACTAAAGTACAAAGGAGCTAATGAAATGTCCACCATTGCTTTCTATCACGGTATCTTGAAGCTTTCTTTTATTGAGAAGTGTGGTTGGAAACAATAAAGATATGATTGGCAATTTCCTATGGAGTTTCACAAGTCGGGCTGTTTAATAAGCTAGACTTCTTGTGGAACAGTTAGGACACACAAGTTTCCAACCTCTTTTTTTTTTTAACAGCTTCTCACAATTGTATGCAACTAGTATTTGTTTTATGCAATGTGAATTAGTAGGGCAATTCCTGTGTATTTATTTTATAGAAGTTTGGAATCCAGATCTATTTTTTTTACTGTGCATTGAATCTTTTTTTTTTTTTTTTGTGCAGCAATGTTTATAATGCAGATGTAAAGTGCAAGTAATTGTTTATTGAGGAACTCAATCCAACTTCCCATGTTAATCACTAAAAGGACCAAGGGAAACTTTGCAGTTGCAGGTCCTGTAGTTGCTTGGGCAATGGAAAAGTAATCATGTGTGAACTTCAAAATTGCAGTGTCTATCTATCTTGTAATTCATTACCATTAATCGACATCCATTCTATTGTGTATTATTATGTTTTTTATTTGATTACTTGCTTACATTAACTAACAAGTGAAATAACATTACAATAGATTGCAGAAATACACTTACAAAGAACCACAAAATTATATATTTTCAAAATATAGATATTCATTCAACAATTTAGCAGATGTGTATATGGAAACAACAGATAGCTAAACAAACATACAAACTATCCAACCCATCTAATGAAGAACTAACTGCTTGTCTCAATCTCCTAGCTTTCCATTGCCTTTGTAAAGAATCATCTCAAGCCATGCCATCTTGGGAAGAGTTGCATGTGCAAACAATTAATTCAGCGAGAGGGTATCCACAATTCTTGTTAGAGTTAAAGAACATACAACCTTTGTTCTCATGGCAAACTTCAAAATTCTTGTGCAATATTTTGAAGCCTTTTAAGTATTCAATATTAAATATTGTCTGTCGATGAACCATTTAAATGTACTTATCTAATAAATTACATAAAACTGTCAAAGCTAAAAAATCGACTACATTGAATCGAACTCTTGTCAGTCTTTTAAGTTCACAATTCATAAACGAACATGACAGATTCTTGATTCACAGATATACACAGTTCATACCTCCAATTAACAAATTCAGAATTCATAAACAAATGGATTATAACTTCAAATCCCAAGTCTAATAGTAACATCACCACCAAAGCAAGATTCACAATTATTGGTAATATATGTATATTTCCCCCTAACAGGAGAGTTCTCCCGGGCAAATTTTGTTCTTCAAAACCTGAATATAAATAAGAAAATCCATTTGTTGCAACTTTATCAGCTCCAATATAAATGAAACTCAATGGATAACAAATGAGAAATTGGAAAGTAAACATCAAGCAACCAACTTCATCAGCTTCTATCACTAGGAACATTAAAGGGGAAAATCCATTTCTCTACCTATTATAATGTCAATATAATTACAACTCAAAGCAAAAATTTCCACCGATTTTTGCACAATCAACAGAAATCAAACATCCTATTTCATTCAGTGGAAAATGAGAACAAAAGCATTCGATTCAAACAAAAGATGCAGGAAAATTCGAGAAGTGGTAAAGATTGGATTGAGTGACATTTTCAATTTAACAAAAAAGGGGTTGAAGCATTGCATCTTAAATTTCGAAACCTTAGACTGATTCAAACATGTTCTTCTTCATTGATGCAAAATCGCAACCTTTCACCTTGAAATGACTTTCGTCTTACCTCGTACACCATTCCTGTCTGCTTGACTCGTGAATAGACCTCACATCCACCTCGTACACCAATTATCTATCTATAATTGTTGAGCTAAGTAGGGCCCACTCCATTTTCCCGCCCAAGCTCCACCTCCTTCACCTCTTTTTTTTGTTTTTTTTAATATTTTTAACAAAGCCAGTTGCTCTTATGTCTATGTCCAATGCACCTCTCTCCTTCTGTTCCGGTTTCCAATGCCTCTCAGATGCTGCATATTCAATCTCCTCTTTCTCGGTTTCTCTTTTCTTCAGCATCTTTTCCTTCTTTTTTTTTTTCTTAATTTTCTTCAAATAATAATTTGTTTACAATTGGTAGGCTTTCTCCAATTTCAGTCTCCCATATATAATGAGTTCGTTATTGGAGGCTTCGAACAGGTAAATGTAATTGAGTTGCGGCATAGACATTCCGGCGGTGACATACGAAGTGTTTGGTTGGAGTTCCTCTTCAAAGCTTTGAATCACTGAGTTGAGATTCTCAATCGCCTCCTCCCGCTCCATTACCGTCAATGTCTTCTGTATAGGTAATTTGTTTCATTACTCTTCAAAAGTAGGTAATATTTTCCTTTAAACCTTGAATTTCTAGAATTTCTGATTAATATGTTTATCCAAGTTTTTTTCTCTCCAAGTCATCTTTGAATCACAAATTTTGTTGATTGAGGGATATAGAAATGGGCCTTCATCTCATTGTTCTTTCCTTATGTGTGGTGATTAGATAATCAGAAGAACACCATTCATTGTTTATTTGACTCCTGAATCAGAGGAATTCTAATGTTGGTGTGTTTAACAGGTAGTGGCTGGATTTGGTTCTCTCTGGACATTCAAAGTTTCAAACTACTGAAGTTTCCCAGCACTCAGAGCTCACCTGATGGGCATGCAAATTTTGGTACTCAAATGGCGGTAAGTTATTGTGCTTTCTTAATGTAGTCATGTAAGTTTTTGGTACTCAAATGGAAGTAAGTTAACTCACCTGTATATATATATATATACATATATATAGACACACACACACATCTATATATACACACAACCCCCCTTAACTGATATATTATTTGATGCTCTTGGATAAATATTGTGCTCTTTCTAACTAGATATGAATAAAATTGTTCAAACTACTATGCTTTTTCAAGTTAAGTTTTGCTATTCGAATTACTACATTCTTTCAATCGTCTTTTGGCTCTTTCTAGAATCATTCTAATTTAAAATCCCCATTTTTGATGATTAGATGACGTGGAGAGAACTCAAGAAATACTCTGTTGAACGTAGATACTTATTTTTTCTGTCTGTTGATTTTGAGGAAGAAAAGGAATTAATTTTGGTTGAAAAATATTGCTTTAAGTTAATCAGTTCTGAACAGAGAATGTTTAATTTTATTCAATATTAGAGACTAGAGATGACTGTTCAAGCTTATATTAATACAGGAAATAGAAAATGAATAGAACATATTAAAAATCAAAGTTGGATAATGAACTGAGTTTAATTCTAAGAAAAATTTTGGATTTTTTTTTGGCCTTATCTCTAAGGGTCCGTTTGGCATCGTTATAAGCAAATTTGTTATAATTTGGAGTGATTGGGACATGATTACTCCATTGAGAAGTGGGAAAATTGAGACGCGTCGGTTTTCTCATATAGAGTCTCTGGCCCTTTGCAATTGTGAAAGACCTTTTTCAATTGGAGGGGCCACGCGTCAGCTTCCTTGCACCGAGTCTCTGGCACCTTTGCAAATGTGAAAGACTTTTTTGAATGGAAGGGGGCCACGCGTTGGCTTTCACGTCTTTGTTTTTGTCAGACAAATGATGGCCTGTTATAAACAAGGGTGTTATAACTGGAACCAAACGGTCCCTAAGTTAAATTGTGTTGAATTCAATGTTCAACAAGTAGGTTAAAAGGTTCTGCTTATTGAGACACCAACTCTGTCATTGGATGAGCTAAAACAGTTAACCGGTAATTTTGGATCAAAAGCTTTGCAGAACTTCCGCTTTGCCTTGCTAATTTTGGAGTCTTGCATAAGAAAAGACATATCAAAAAGGTCAAAGAATTCAGGTACCTGTCTACGATATTTGGGTTCTCCTTTGACCTGAAATTGTCTATGGTATGAATATTTGGTTGTAGATTATGAGATTCTGTTAGTCTTTTCAAGTAAGAACCAATTTATGGTGAATATTTGGTTGTTCATTATGATATTTTAATGGATTAGTGCTCTGTTAGTGCCATTACACCAAGTACTTATTCTTTCTTACATTTCACCTGTAGAAAAATTATAGATGCATTGCGTTAACCACACATAGCCAATAATATTTTAAGATAAATTTGAGTAAAAATCAATTCATATGAAGTGAAGTAACATGCTTTGTGTGTTGCAGAGTCCAGAAAAATATCTCAGTGATTTAGAAACAGGGGAAAGGCTGAAGTTGGTCTTCCAGAAGCCTTTCGATGAATTTCGGAAGCTATGGGAGGTTAGTGAATAGAAACACGGGATAAGACTAATATTTGATTTGATTTTTACACCTGTTAAATAGCTATTTTTTGACTGGCATAAAATCATGATGTATACAACTTAATTTTCATTGATACAACTGCTACTTTTCATTTGTATACTACATTTTCTTGGTTTTTGGAATGCTTCGGAATGCTCTTGCTAGTTGAGGCTCATCGATCATTGCTTACACTGTCTTAGCGAGGTTAATATATACAGTAGAAGGTAGATATTTCATTATTGGACTGATAATATGGCCAATGAACACTGAAAATGTTTGTAGTAGTTTATGAGGGAATGTGAAGTTGAATTCTGTAGTCTTTGGTTCCATTATTATGGTATGTCTTGATTTCACATTCAAGATGTTTAAAGCATTCTAGCAAAGAATGAAGACGAGATCGGAAGAGCATATATAGGACATCTTCAGCTTTCGATTTTCACATTTTGCAAAATAAAATTGGTGGTGAATAATCCACAACCTGACGATGTGTTAAAAAGGGCAAGGTGATGTGGTTTCAGTTCTTAAGCAAAAGCATCAAGTTCTGGTTCCTCAAATTTCTTTATAAAGAAATCTTCTGCGATATGGGATAGTTTTTATCTTACAATCAAACAATGCTGTAGCAGAAGATAGGCCAAAGATAATTTTTGTCCTGCTGGGAATATCTTTGTTTCTTTCAATCTTTTCCTGTTTCCAACCTCTAGAGATAGTCTAGGCAAGTAATTTTGTCATTGCCAATATCTGATTTTGTGTATCATCACCACCTCCCTTACTGTTGCAGGACAAAGATGGGAAACTGGCTGATGTTGTTCTGGATTTGACACGCTTGAACCATGTAAATAAGGAGAAAGTCCTCCGGTTGGCTTTGAATATCATTCTCGCAATGGTAAAAATGGTTATCTAGGCTTTCCATATCACCGCAACTTATGCACTAATGTAAGATAATATTGATGAGCCTCAACATGGATGCAGTGCTTGAAAATAAAGCAAAGCCAATTATTTTAGCTCTATACACTTGCTGGAATTTAGTAGGACAAGATTGGGTAACTTAGTAGCACGTTTGTATGAGATGCATGTTTCATTTTATTGTTCGTAATTCAATTATTATGGATTTGGACAAATTTACTAACTACAATAACTCATTTGAAAATTTTCGTCAGAGCTACTAGTAGGTTATGGGTCAGGTTTTTCTTCAGGCAAGCATTTTTATCTTAGGGAAAAGTAAATATCGCGTGATATATTTTTAAATCAAAATATCGCGAAATTTTGAATATCACGATATTTTGATTAAAAAATCCAAAATTTCATATTACTAAATCTCCCTTATTTGGCAGAAAACAGCCCTGCTCTTTCCCGAGTGAAAATTCCGACGTCAATTCGGGCTCATAAATTTGGGGGTTTCTTGAAAGAAGGCTACGTAATCGATCTTGAACGTTAATAATCGTTTTGACCATGGAGGATTTCGAAAATGTTGCCCCATTTTCTGAAAGTGGAGACCCGGAAACTCCGATGTTTGACGATGGCGCGTAAGAAACCGAGATGGTGGCTGGTAATGAGGAGGATGAAGATGAAGAACTTGACTCCCGCTTTGAAGGAGGTAATTCTGTTTTTGGAAACAAATTTAGTGGGTGTTTTATTGTGTTTTTATTGGGTTGAGAAAATTGTGTTTTTTTATATAACATTGGGTTGGCTTGAACTTTGAAAGGGGAGTTTACCCCTTTAAAGATGATTTGTTTGTCTTTGGAAATCTCAACTCACAGAACTTTGAAGAGTTCCATTTTGAGTTAACAGCTTTTGAGATCTGTTCATGTTCGTTTGAGCTGTATTTTTTGAATTGTTTTGGTGGAAAGATCTGGGCTTGGACTGTTGAACGTGCTGATCATTATATTTGTTTAAATATAATGAGTTTAAATACTTAAATTTGAAGACTATTCGAGAAATTGGACTGGGTTACAGGTGATACTTCTTGGATCTGCGGGCAGAAAAGACATGTTTAATTTCGGACCCATAGTTGATTGTGTGTTGTGTGTGGCTACAGTCGAATTTAACAGATCCAATTGACAAGTTGTGTCTGTTTTCATGAAGGCTAGGAGTTTGTTAAGGTTCTTTTAAAGTTGATGTGTCGAAGTTTGAAATATTGAAGACTACTAGATAATAGATATAGAAGGATTGGAGCTTAACTTGAACTTAGACGAGATTGATTTGTGTGGGACGAGAAATGGAGGAAAAATGGGGAGAAGAGTGGAGGGAGATTCAGTGCCGTACCTGAGATTTTAGGGCCCCGAGTCGAATCTTAAAAAAGGGAGCCCTGATATTTTATACATTGATATTTATGATTTGCAAATTCGGTAAATAGGATGACTAAGTACAGATGTGAGAAATTATTTATTTTAAAGAAAATGAAAACAAAATATTGCATTTCAATTTAGAAATAATTTTTGAGTTGTTTATTTACCAACTTGAGAAATAAAAAGCTGTTTTAAACTAAATTACAGAATTTTTAAATACAATTTGAGATAATAATATGTGAGTTTATGATACACAAGTGAAACAAGATATTATAGCTTGTACATAACTTGTGTGATTACATTAGATTGATGTAGAATGTGGAATATTGCATCTGACATTTTTTAGGTCAATCTAGTCAATTTGTTGCGATCTTCCAACTTTAAAATGATTAATATTGCATCTGATAGGCTGATTTTTCTGGAACTGGACGTGCTTATTATTTGTGCATTTAATCAACTTCTATTATTCCTATTGGTATTAAAAAAAAAAGATTAATTTAGCACACTTATAGTTAGCTGGTTTTGGTGCAGCCTACATTTGTTGCCCAAAGCAATAGTCAAGTGCAGTTCGCGGTTGCAACACAGTCTATGGTTCAACAATTCATGGTTCGTATGTATTGCCCTCCATACAATTACGCGATCACTTCGCGATCTGACTTAGTATACAATATGTGTGCAGCCCTCAACACTCGCGACGACCGCTACTGTCATACAGAACCCACTACAGGCCCCGGCACAAAGCGTTTTGGTATGAACAAAACCAAGTTTGACAATTCAGTTATTCTCCGAATTTTAGTCCCAGTGATTTCATACATTCTTGTACTTGAATTGCAGGCTTTTTGCCCTCCATACAATTACGCGATCACTTCGCGATCTGACTTAGTATACAATATGTGTGCAGCCCTCAACACTCGCGACGACCGCTACTGTCATACAGAACCCACTACAGGCCCCGGCACAAAGCGTTTTGGTATGAACAAAACCAAGTTTGACAATTCAGTTATTCTCCGAATTTTAGTCCCAGTGATTTCATACATTCTTGTACTTGAATTGCAGGCTTTTTGCCCTCCATACAATTACGCGATCACTTCGCGATCTGACTTAGTATACAATATGTGTGCAGCCCTCAACACTCGCGACGACCGCTACTGTCATACAGAACCCACTACAGGCCCCGGCACAAAGCGTTTTGGTATGAACAAAACCAAGTTTGACAATTCAGTTATTCTCCGAATTTTAGTCCCAGTGATTTCATACATTCTTGTACTTGAATTGCAGGCTTTTTACCCTCCAGAATGGCGCCCTCCATACACAGTTAATGTCCAGCAGGCAGAGTTTGAGAATCAGGATCGTATTTTCGAGTAGCAAAATTGGCCAGCAGTCCATTTTCTTGTGTTTGCAAAATGGTTGTAAAAGGACTTTTTTTGTTTTTTTTTCCAATCATCTAATAAACTTGCCGAGTGGCATGTGATGTGCAATTGTATGGCAACGATTTGTATTTGAACGCCGGTACGATGTTCAATGGGTTTTATTATGACTTGGAAGTTATTTGAAATGAGTTGGATTATTTCAATGTGTTTTATTATGACTTGGGTGTTATTTTAAGCTAGTTGGATTAGTTTATTGCAACAGTGAGTTGTACATGCCTTGAACAGGTTGGTAAGGTCATACACGGGAGAGACTGCCAAAATTTCTGCATTTCATTATCACATCTCTAATAGGTTTAACAGTAGTCATCGATGAGATAGGATGTGAACCGTGTTCGAGTTGGCTTCAATATTATATGCAGGTACTAAAAATAACATTTTTCAAGTTAATTATATTCATGAATACAACCAATTATGTTGGTTGACATTACACATTGTCTAACACATGCCTATACTCTTCTAATATGATGCAACCTTACACGTCTTACCTTAAATAATAAGATATATTACTGATATTTAACTTTGATAAATATAAATGACAGTTTTCAAGATTTGGCAGACCTAGTATCTCTTGTTTTCTCAATTTCAAAACATTTTTCAGTTGAAGCCTTGTCATAGTGTATATAAAGGCATAACGGCATGAAGTTAGCATGGCATTAAAACACGCAAATAAGATCACAAGATTGTGATCTTTGTTGACTAACATTACCATTCTACAGGAAAGGTAGTAGGCTACGTTATACATAACTAAGCAACACTTGAAATACGAGTCATAGATCAACTACTCTATCGAGATCTACTATATTCCAATCTCTCCTGCTTCGGGCATTCCCACATCCCATGGTCGGGCCATCGACAGCTGTGACACACTCCGGTGTTAGTTCCAAGTGTTACTACATTATACACGAACATCCCTTCTGAAAGATAACATGCAAAAATTCCAATCATCAGTCCAGCTGGCATTCAAACTGTTACAGAGAAGATTCAAAGTTTCACATTTAAAAACTTAAATTTTTTATGCCTAATAGCAAAGATATATCTAGATATGTACGGCATACTTATTCATGGATACACATGATAAACACCAGCTAAGGGAAAAATGCTTTCAAGCTATCTCATGATGAAAACATCAAAATGACCATTGGTTGAATTTATTTGAGCAAGGACAAAGCCAAAAAGGAATACACTGAAGATGGTCACAATTAAACAATTGAAAATTATATAAATTAAACAAAATCAATTCAAATCATGATACAATGATTACAAAACACAGGTCTTCAACATCAAGAACTAATACCAGCACCAATAACAACTTAAAAAAGAATAGAAAATAAAAGCTATGTGACATAGAATTCAATTATGCTTAACAAGAAAAATACTGTAATCATCATTCCAGCCAAATATCCAACATTTGCTCTGTAAATAACACAAATTGGCCAATCCTGTTCGTAATATCAATTTTCACACAATCAGAAATACAATGGTTTGCCAAACAACTTAGTTTACAAACAGAGGAAACTGCAAGGAAGCTCAACCAATGTTACAAATATTATTTTAATCAGTGCTCATTATAAAACTGTATAATCTAAGCGGAGGGGTATTAAAACTTGTGACTCTTCCTCATAGAGTTTTACTTAAGACATGCCTCTCAAGTAGTAAGTAGCATTTATATTGTAAAAGGGAGCCCTATTCCCATTGACAACTAATAATTCACCGTTCTCTCTTTTAGTTAACTTCATGCAAATATTGGCATATAATGGCGACTCCACTCCAAGTCAATTTCAAACCTCTATTCCTTAACAAATTCTCCACCAAGAATGTCCCAAAATTAACTACAATCCGCAAGTAAAAGATTCCTTAAGGTGTTTGCTAACTTGAGGCCAGCCACTGTTTTACCACAAGTAAAAGATTTTCGTTGGGTTCTTATTTGACTATCAATATCAGAAATTTTTGGTATTTTGAATAATTAGTATAATCTGTCGTGCATGTATGAATTCTTACTTGGGTTAGAGAGGCATGAAGTGTCAGCAGTTAAGTGTTAGCATTGTGTCTATTTGACAAGCCTGTAATACACCTAGAAACTATGGTATCTTCTTTTTCAAGGTTTATCCTTATATCTTGATGGCCTTCACAAACAAACACTTTTTTGACTAGCAAGGAAAGTTTATACTATTGGTAAAGCAAAGAATTTTAATGGTAATAACAGAAAATAGCTACAGCCTACACGTAGAATGGAATCCCGGGGCAGAAAACATGGGGGAAAATACAAAAATCCTACTAGCAAGTCATCAAGGGAAGTGTTAATATAATAGCATAGTGTTTTCATACGATCGATTATACAACATATTTGACAAACCCACTTTATCATTCACTCCACTTCAAACCCCATAATACTTTAAAGTCTACACATCCGGCAATCAAAAGATTAAGCTACACCCTTTAAGCAATTATCCTGAAATGCAAAGGCAGAGAAGGATTTTTTGGGAAACGTTTCTGATCACCTCGATTTCGACCAGCAACGACTCGATTCCGACCCTTTCAACCACGAAACCTTCGATCTCGTTAGATTCCGCCAGCAACCCAGGCACCCGAGAGCCGATTTCGAAATTTTGAACCCGCAAGCGTTCGATTAGCAGAGTCCGATCTTCGCTTTCGATTAGGGATTTTGGGGATCGAATTTGGGATTGAAATGCTAGGGATTTTGGGGATCGCATTCGAACATGAATGCCCGCTGGTTCGAGGTTTTTACTTGTTTTCACATAGGGTCATTTTCGTCATATGCAGCCTGAAGCGGTGCGTGAAGCCAGACTGGAGAATAGCTTTTTTGAAGCTCGAGAGACCCCGGCGGACCTGGCCGGCCGAGCTGGCCTGCCAGGTGCCAGCTCAGAGATTTTGCAAATAAAAAAAAAAAAGTTGTAAATTAAAAATTCAAAATGCCTTTCCTTGACCCAGACCCAAATCTAAAATCAGAGCTCTCTCTCTCTCTCTCTCTCTCTCTCTCTCTCTCTCACTCACGCCCTGTATGTGACACGTTGGGCGAGGTCGCTCGTGGGCGAGGCTGAGGGGCACGAGGGGTGCACGAGAGGGCTGAGAGGAGAGCACACGGGCAAGGCCGAAGAGGGCGCCAGCGTAGGGGACGCGTATGAGAGGGGAAGTGCGCGTATGGCTGAGAGGGTCGGCCACCAGGACGGCAGCACGCAGACATGACTGAGCCGTACACGGGATGCGAGACGGCATGGTGGAAGGCACGCGGGCTTGGCTGAGGCAGAACCAAGAGCACCGGTGCCGCACGGCAGGGGACTTACGGGACGGACCGTGGGGGACGGTCTCCAGGATGGCAGACCCGGAAGGACGCGGAAGAATCCGAAAGGTTTAAAGAAGTGCTAGACGGGGTGCGTTTCGGAAGGATCCGGAGTGGAGCATTGCAGGAAGCCTCTAGAATCGTGTGAGACGTGTGCCGACTGTTCGGGATTCTAGGAGGTTCCGAGGCTAGCCGGAAGGGACAGAACAAGACCAGAACGTGTGGAACGTTCTGAGAGGACGGAAGGCCAGAACTTTGCGAAATGTTCTGGAATGCGACGGAAAGGGCCAGAACGTGGTAGAACGGCACAGAACGTGGCAAAACGGCCCAGAACGTGGCAAAACGTTCTGGGACGCAGTGGAAGCCGGTAGGCCGAACCGGGCGGTTCTAGTCGGGTCTAGAACGTTCCGGCCGAGTGTAGAATATTGTACATACTTGTAGCTAAGTGTGGAGAGTTCTAGAGGGATGATTTAAGCCGTTGGATCGAAACGATCTCAGCCATCTGTTTGAGAATGTTGAGCCTATAAATAGGGTAGGGGGCTTCATTTGTGGAGTAGCCTTGGGGCCTTCGAGCTAGAGAGAGTCCAAGTGAATGTATAGTCTACCAACTGTTGTAACGTCGTTCTTCAAGTGTATAGAACGGTTAGCGTTCCTAGCTAACGTCGGGTGCAAGTTTCTTGCCATTGTGTGAGTCGGTTGCCAAGTACAGTGTGCTAGCATCGGTCAAGCGAGTAAAAGGCTGACTTAGCGTGGCGCCGCAAGGGTTGAACGAGGGATGACGCTAAGGCCGCGCTACATATCGTAGTAGATGATGCTTGACATATTCTCTCTCTCTCTCTCTCTCTCTCTCTCTCTCTCTCCGGTTGAGTTACCGCAACTCCGATGAGGTCGAGAAATTGGAGGGGAACGGAACATCTCTGCTTGCCGGACGGGTACCGACCTAAAAGCCTCACCCCCAAACCCACTCTCCCTCTCTCTCACACGAAACTCCCCATTTTAGTCCCCTATTTGTCCAGCGAAATTTGACTAACAAATCACTGGAATCAGGTCCAAACTCCCTCCCCCCCCCCCCAACAAATCCGGCCACGCCAACGGTGACAAGAAGCCCACCTCACCAAGCGGTTGAATAGACGGCCACATCCAGTCGTCTCCAATTCCGCCAGAGTTCCGCCTCATATGGTAAGCCCTAGACCCGATTTGAGAGTATCCGTATCTATTTTCTTGTAATTGTTTGGCAAGAATAGGAGATATCTTGAATGTGCCTTGGAGTGAAACCACTGTAAACTACACAGTATTTTTATTTCATAGCTTTGGCATATGCAACTATTTTTGCAGTCGTATATCATTCTTCAGTACCTTGTTATTTAGCCCCTGCTAGACTTGTGAAAAGGAGCACATGTGCCAGAAGTTTGCTAGATGAGCTAACTTTTTTTTTTTCAAAAAAAAAAAAAAAGAGAGAGAAAAAAGTTGCAGGTAGAAATGGAATTAGGAAGGTGAGTAATTGGTACTAAATGGTCATCCAAGATCATGTGGGTCTCCGAAAATGGAGGTGAATTATGAACCAAGTTTGTAATTTGAAGCCTCCACCAATTATGGAAGATTTAGTGCCCCTTCACAAACTATTTCTACATAAAACTAGAAATAGTTTTTATGCCCAGTGAGCCCAAGCCAAAACTCAGCGAGCCGAGCTCGGCTCCCCGAGATGAAAATCTGTTTGAGGTGGCTCGCCCTTCGAGGCCTGTACGTCTAGTGCCAGTTAGCCTATTATATTAGACCATCATGGAAAGACTTTTTAGGCTTAAGAATGTTTAATTTATTTAGTTTGGTAGGCCCTGAGATTGAATTTTTGAATTAATTGATCTTATAGTAGGAGTTATGGGTTTGAAATTCAATTGGACTTAGGATGGTTGGATTGACTTAAATTTTTAGACCATCTTGGAAAATAGTAGAATTTAATAAATAGAGATTTGCCTTAAAAAGAGTTGGTCTAGAAACATAAATAATTCCGAACAAATAAAATTATTGGTTTGGTCACAAGGTAAAGATTAACTAGATTTTGGGCAATTATGTTTTCTAGGTATTTTTTAGGGATTAAGTAAGTATTAGGGTTCATTTAGTCTCCTTCAAAGCGATTTTACGTCATTAGCTTCATATATTTTTACTATTGTTCCTAAAAAGATCATAGAACTTGGATTGAGTCCTTAAACTGCATAATGGGCATCTTGATTAGCTTCAGCCTCATTACACAGTATGGTGAGCTTTTTTACTGTTTTTGTGCTTGATATCTATGCTGAAACGATTATTCTGCTTCAATAGAATTTGATTGTTTATTTTAAATATTGATTATTTTGCTTGTAATGCACTTAGTGCTTCTTAATACGTCAGATGATTTATGGTGGTGGCTGGTGTGGTTTAATTTATAGCTTTGACATTTTAGGCTTGTGAACTTGGACTGAGTTTGCAATGGTATGTGGTATTTGTGTTCTCATCTTTTACATTTGATGTCTTTTTCCCCTCCATTTTCTTTTAAAGATTAATCGTTACTTACTTCATATTTCAATATGGAGTTTCCAACCACAAGTAGAAAAAAAAATGCATGATTTGCATGATCAATGTATGTTTCTCTTATATATTTTCCTATTGCAATTAAACTTCCTTGATTATATATAAGGCCGGAAGTGCAATTGGCCAACTCAATTTTTAATTTTGGTGGATGTGTTTGCAAACTGTTAATGAGATTTAGAATATCTCAATATAGAGTCTCGTATATCTTATCTTTCTCAGTCATTCTCTAATCAGTTTAATTTCTTTTCTTTGAACATTCGTGAATTTTGGTTGTGATAAGGCAAAGGTCTTGTCTTTTTAGAATTTGGATGTCATTTTTATACTCCAATTTTGTTGTATTTAGACAATTGTTATTTGGTTTCTTGTGCACTTGTACTAACAAATCAGTTCACATTGTAGAAAGTGCTCTTATCTAAGCTGGCTAAGCAATGTCATGTTCTTCCGTTTCATTTTGCTACCTTCTATAGAAATAACATCATGTATGTATTCAATTTAATCATGTTTTGTTTCTGTACATTGGCCGTTTATGAGTGAATAACCGAATGTATGCTTAAGAGGAAAATTGTAAAAAAAAATATATATATTATGCCTGTGTTTGTGCACATGTATATATTTGATTTTTTTCATAAATGACTCTAGAATGGTTAGCCATCAAACAAATCTTATTGGGTTTTAGAACTCAATGTTTTTGGTTGAACTATCTCACATATGTAACTGAAAAGTATAGCTACTCAGGATATAAATCACACGTATAAAATAAAAGCTTGCTTCCCAAAATTGATGTTGGAACCTTGCCACTAGCGGCTTTGACTCTTATTTAAATTATTTATTTTACTGTGTGATATCTTCATATATTAAAATGACAATTTGAAATATGCGTTGTTTAATTACTTTTAATCTTACCCTTATCATAACGAAACATAATCCATGAATTTGCACATATATAAATATAATTACGGGTTTCTTACGGGCAATGCACGTACTTAGAAAGGTAATGACTGATAGGGATGTTCAAATGATTGACAGGGGTATTCAAGACAACTAGCTTAAATGCGACGTCGTACTGTAAAAAGGTAACATATTCCCCCATTATTCATTTGCTGTGCTATTAAGTTTTATGAGTACATTTGCTAACTACTTCAAGTTTTACAAGTATGTTCATTGTCATTGTGGGTTTCTTATTTACAGATCAGGCTCCCATTTACATGGCGGTACGGGTGGGACAATAGTAGAGACTGGAAGTTACGACATTCGCTCAGTAATTAAAAAAATCCCCAAAAGCAAGGTTAAGAGAGGAATACCGGAGCTCCAGGAGGGAGGAAACCTTGAACATCCCAATCTTGTCCAGACTTATGACATATATGAAGATGAAGACCCTAATTTCAATATACATGGAATGGAGGCGTGTGAGTTCGAGTTGAAGAACTTACTCAAGGGTAATAAATATATGTATGCACACCAAGAACTATACTTTCCCACACTTGATTTAGGATAGCTAATTTGCTAATTTTTCTTCCTCTTTTCAACTTTATGCACTTAGTTATTTGATTAGTATTTAATAATAAATTGTTCTTTATTTCATTGATCGCAGG
This sequence comes from Nyctanthes arbor-tristis, assembly GCA_963692815.1. Lineage (NCBI taxonomy): Eukaryota > Viridiplantae > Streptophyta > Magnoliopsida > Lamiales > Oleaceae > Nyctanthes > Nyctanthes arbor-tristis. The sequence continues at coordinate 27,547 of CAVNYN010039559.1, forward strand.
GAGCTTGCTAAGGCAGTCAAATTCTTGCACAGTCATAAAGAAAGATTAAAGGATTTTAAGCCTTCTAAGGTTTTCTACAAGAGTATCACTGCCAAGATTTCAAATTTGACAGTGAAGAAGGAAGCAAATAATGGTAAGTTTTTCTCTATATTTCCCTTATTCCTTGTTTCTCTTTTTACCCCTACTAAAGTCTCCTATCATTTTTCCTTAGAGTACAAGGCACCTGAAGAGCATAAGGAAATCACACGAATTACATATATAGATACCCAACAGTCGGATCTTAACATATTAGCGTTGGTGATCAACGCGTGTGTAGCCCGTTCAGATAAGATGCCCTATAACTTAACAAATTACAAAAATGCTCTGCAGCAGAATAGTGCGAGTCATAAGTCTCTCATTGATACTAAATTCAATAAATGGTAGGCAAGCCCTGAGATCATTCACTTATTAAAAAATCTTATGGTTGCAGACCACACTAAGAGGTAATGTATTCTGTTTTTCGTAACTTATTATAAAATGTATAAATATATAACACATCGTTTATGTTGATACTAATGTTGTAGGTACAAGATAGATGATGTCATGCTTCATCCTGTCTGTTGTAAGTATGATGAAAAGTTGTCCTTCCTCCGCGACTTGCATGATCTATCCCGGGTGAATCAGAAGATTCGTAATTGCATAAAGCCTGGTCAAAGTGAAATTCTTAAGAGGAATTAGGGGAGTAAACTACGTGGGGACTTAGTTACTGATATGACAAAGCCAAAAAAAGGGGGGAAACCAGGTGCAGGCATTACGGCTTTTGGGAGATCACTGAATTAGTTCGGTTTATTCGAAATACAATAAAATACAGCTATAGGAAAATCATATTAAGTAAGCAATCCCAACCTGCTAAGGAAGGATACCATGCGCATGTTAGATAATCATGGAGGGCTATATAGGCATATTGAATTTGCATTTCCAAACATTTTCATAGTTACTTTAGTTATGTTTGGGTTTTTACTTGGCTACAGGTTGGGATCGCATACTTAATATGATTTTCCTCTAGCTAGATTTTACTGTATTTCGAATAAACCGAACTAATTCAATGATCTACCAAAAGCTATAATGTCTGTGCCTGGTTTCCCCCTGTTGGCTTTGTCAAACTAAGTCCCAGTGTAGTTTGCTCCCCCAATTCCCCTTAAGAATTTCACTTTGACCAGTCTTTATGCAATTACAAATCTTCTGATTCACCCGGGATAGATCATGCAAGTCGCGGAGGAAGGACAACTTTTCATCATACTTACAACAGACAGGATGAAGCATGACATCATCTATCTTGTACCTACAACATTAGTATCAACATAAACGATGTGTTATATATTTATACATTTTATAATAATTTACGAAAAACAGAATACATTACCTCTTAGTGTGGTCTGCAACCATAAGATTTTTTAATAAGTGAATGATCTCAGGGCTTGCCTACCATTTATTGAATTTAGTATCAATGAGAGACTTATGACTCGCACTATTCTGCTGCAGAGCATTTTTGTAATTTGTTAAGTTATAGGGCATCTTATCTGAACGGGCTACACACGCGTTGATCACCAACGCTAATAT
>CAVNYN010039943.1:272-49302 GCA_963692815.1 Nyctanthes arbor-tristis
TGTTCTAAAAACTGCACAAGTAGATGGATAATGCCAGACTCAAAAACTGTAGATCTGAAAATATGTCTTTTAAAACATTTGGTGTTAGATTTTAATGAATTTTAAAGGAATACGGAAGAGAGTTTGTTAGTCATTACTTCGAACGCATAATGAACTTTTTATCATAGCTTATGGTTAATACTCGGAACAAATTTCTGATTAGAGTTTAATAAACATATTGTGACTGGAATCTGTATACTCTCTCTCTCTCTCTCTCCCCGTTTTATTTCCTTGATTGGTGTAGAAATGTATCATATATACACTGAAAGTTTCTAAAACCAGTCACAGTTTTTTTTTTTTTTTTATTATAAAACCAACTTACGATGTGGTCCAATAAGAAAAATTACCTTATTCTCTCTTACTGTCACATTCTGCTCCTCATTCTGTCACATCATGTTTTCATAATGATGCAGCTCGTTTTAGATCATTTTTACACTAAACTGTGATCTAGATCGTTTTCATGGCTGCTGATATCCGACCTGGCTGGCTGATATTTTGGCTTAATTCATAGCTGGTGTCTTCTTGTTTATAGATTTATTTTATTATTAATTGCATAAGCAAATCAGAAAACTTTGAAAAGAATATGCAAATTTTTTATTTGAACCAAGGAAGCCGGCAATATTTGAAGTGTGTTTGGCAACTTTTTAAAATATATCGGAGACACACCTACTTCTTGATTTTCATTTTTGCCGACGTTCTTGTTTAGTGTTTCCCTTAAATTAAAAAGGTCTATTCTGACACTGGTTTTCAGGGACAACCAACTTATCTCCCATGAAGTGGTTTTTAATTAGAGCAAGATATGTTTTAGTGAACTAAGCCTTGAATAAGATGATATTGTGTGTGTGTGTGTGTGTATTGAGTTTCAGTTTGTAATTTCAGGCAAAATATGTAGGAAAATAATATGATTTTTTAGTCTCTCAATCTGTAAGTTAGTCTCTCGATCTGCAAGTGACGATTTTTTTTTTTTTTTTGAGTGACACTATATGATGTTGAATTTTATAGTATAATTAATTAAAATTTTTGAAAGTGATTTTCTGGAGATATTCAATACCTGATTAATTAGTTACCAGCCAATTTTGCTTTTGATCCTCTCCGTTTTTTTTTTGGAACCCAGATGACTTCCTTGTATCTTCTGTTGGACTGTGCATCTTAATATGTAGCACTTAATTTAATTCCCTATTCAAATATATAGTAGTGAAACTTTGACTTCTTCTAATAATTATAATAATAATAATATTTGTTATACAAATTAACTGGTGAATGGTTTTCAAAAAATTAAAAATATAAAAGGAAGAAGTTTAATTAAAATATAAGAAAACCAGTTCTCCCTTGCTATACATCCAACCCATTTATTAGTATCCAGTAATTACAAGTCGGACCTGAGTTTTATTAGTAATTAGTTCCCTTCGTCTGTAATCTGTTTTATTGGTGTATGAGATCTTGCATTTAGTAAATTTAGTATTTACATTTTACAACGTGTTCATAAGTTCTGAAAGGATTCTGTTTTCTCCTCATCTCAATTCTTTTTCTAATTCTCATGCTTTTCTGCGATTAATCTCTTATCTCATCCCATTTCCACTTCTTCTCTCATCTCAACTCATCAACTCATTTTAGTACTGTAATTTCAATTTATAGTTAAGCTGAGTAGTGTATTACCAGTTGACTTTCTAGTTGGATCTTGTTGATTGATTTGATTTGAATAGATCAGGTGAACTACGTACTATAATTTGTGTTGACTTGATCAATAATGTTTCAATAATTAGGCATTTCCGATTCCAGCTAATTGTAGTTGATATTCTTTAATTCTGTTGCTGTTTGTTATCGATTGGATCCACTTGATTATGATGTAAAAGTAAAACTGAAGTGTTTATCTATTTTGCAATTTTAAGTTGATTTCAAGTTAGCGAATGCTGTCGTGTGTGTATGTGTGTATCTGAGGCATTTCTCAAATTGCTTTAATAGAAATGAAAAAGTTGCATGTAGTATAACTTTTTTAGTAAAAAGGTCACAAAGCAACCAGACTTGAGAAATTAAGTCGGTCAAGTTGCTGTAATTGAAATGCGCTACTTGCGTTAAGTTTAGTTTGGTTCCTCTCCCATGCCCTACCCTACAAAAAAAAAATAATAATAATAATAATAGGAAAATTCTTATACTTTGGAAGAGTTACATGTAGTGAAAAAGTTATAAAGTCACCAAACTTCATAGATTAAGTGTGTCAAGTTGTTTTAATAAAAATGCACTGCTTGAATTAAGTTTAGTTTGGTTCACCCTCCCTCCCTCCCCAAAAAGGGAAAATTCTTATACTTTAGAAAAGTTACATATAGTGTAATTTTATAGTAAAAAAGTCACAAAGCAACCAATTTATGTCAAGTTGCTTTAATAGAAATGTAAAAGTTATATGTAGTGTAACTTTTTTAGTAAAATGGTTGCTTTACAAAGCCACCAAACTTCAGAGATTAAATGTGTCAAGTTGTTTTAATAGAAATGCACGGCTTGAATTAAGTTTAATTTGGTTCGCCCTCCCTCCCCAAAAAGGGAAAATTCTCATACTTTAGAAAAGTTACATGTAGTGTAATATTTTAATAAAAAAGTCACAAAGCAACCAACTTGTGTCAAGTTACTTTAATAGAAATGGAAAAGTTACATGTAGTGTAACTTTTTTAGTAAAAAAGTCACAAAGCAACTAAACTTGAGAGATTAAGTCAATTAAGTTGTTAGTTGTTTTAATAAAAATGCACTACTTGAATTAAGTTTAGTTTGGTTCATCTCCTCCCCAGCCCCATCCCCAAAAAAAAAAGGAATAATAATAATAGGAAAATTCTTATGCTTTGGAAAAGTTACATGTAGTGTAAGTTTTTAGTAAAAAAATCACATAGCAGTCAAACTTGAGAGATTAAGTGTGTCAATTGCTTTAATAGAAATGCACTGACAAGAAAAAAAAAACGAAAATTCTTATATTCTGGAAAAGTTACATGTAACGCTAATTTTTAGTAAAAAAGTCACAAAGCAACGAAACTTGAGAGATAGTGTGTCAAGTTGCTTTAACAAAAATGCACTATTTGAATAAAGTTTAGTTTGGTTTCTCCACCCCAACAAAAAAAAAATAAATAAATAATAATAATAAAAATAAATAAATAAATAAATAAATAAATACATGAGAAAAGTTTTTATACTTTGGAAAAGTTACATGTAGTGCAACTTTTTAGTAAACAAGTCACAAAGCAACTAAACTTGAGAGAGTAATAAAAGTGGGTCAAGTTGCTTTAACATAAATGGAAAAGATACATGTAAACTTTTAGTAAAAAAAATCACAAAGCAACTAAACTTGATTAAGAGTGTCAAGTTGTTTTAATATAAATGCACTGTACTTGAAGTTATTTTTTCTTAATATGTGAGTAGTGAGTGAATTGAGATCTTTACTCTTATGTGGATGAACTTATTCATGCTTTATTTTAGGGCTGTGCAAACAGGTTTCGGTCCCGGGTTTTTAAGGACCAAGACCGGACCAAACATCTTCAGTTCGGTCCCGGTCTCGGTCTTAAAAATGGCAAGCCAAACGGTTTCGGTCCCGGTTCGGGCTCGGGTAATGAATTCGGTTTTTTTCGAGTTTGTGAAAAAAATTTTCTATAGACTTAATAACGTAAAAACACATATAAACAAAGTTTAAAATAAACAAATAGAAGAGCTTTATACGCAACAAAAGTATTAACATGCCTCTGTAAGGTAGAACCACTAGACTTACTTGTATTTCTCATTTTTTTATTTTAACAAATCTAAAATTATTAAATATTTGAAATATATATCCTAAATTGGAAAATAAATGAAAAAATCATAAATATTATATATACTTTATAATTTTAATAATTTTACAATACAATTTTGATACTTTCAAAAGATAAAATATAGATAATTTCTACTTTATTATACATTTATAGGGATTAAATATTACAAAAATGATGTAATTGTGAAAAATAAATAACACTTACAACTTAAAATAAAAACAAGAAAATCAATTTCACATTTTTTACCAATAAGAAAACCACTTGAATAAATGAGAAGATGTATAAGCACAAATTCTTCACGTCTATATATAAATATATTTATATATATTATATAATAATAGCATGTAACTTAAATAGAGTCAATAAACATATTTTAAATTCGAACAATTTTTTTAACAAAATCCTTACAATATTGCAAATTCTAATAACATTATATATTAACACAATTATTCTTGACTATTGCTTAAAAAATAATATAATAATGATGATTTTTAAAAAAAGTTTATAGGCCAAAAAATTCCAACTTGAAAAAGAAATTTAGTGGTATTGCTTTAACTTTTTAATTGTCCCACATTGAAAGTTTTGTAAAAAAACAATATGATTGGAACTTATAAATAAGATGGGCCTTTGTGTAAGTGACTATGTAAATGAAATTTTGTGGACTTTGAGACAAATTAATAATTGTCTTAGTTCTTTATATTTAGTTTAAAGTTTAAATGATTGTCCCACATTGAAAGTTTAGTAAAATGTCAAATAATTAGGACTTATAAATAAGATGGGCCTGTTGTGCAAGTGACTATGTAAAAGAAATAGTTTTGATTCTTGCCTCTTGACTATTATGAAAAGTGAAAAACGAGTTTCAATTTATATATTTTAAAAAAAAAAAAGTCAACCGGGCTTTGACCGGGTTTCCCGCATTTTCAAAAAAAAACCTGGGACCGGACCGGACCGGTGTTTTTTGCCACAAAGCCGGGATAGGGACAGGCCCGTTCGGTCCGGTTTCGGTCCGGTTCACCCGGTCCTGGTTTTTTTACACACCCCTACTTTATTTGTTTACGTCTAGTTTGTAATTTTGACTATGAGGTTGCCAGGAATAATGGTCTCTTATTTAATTGGATATATGCTGATTTTATTCAATAGTTGAATGATGTTGACATTTTTATCTGGTGTCTATAGTTTATGATAGGAAGATTGTGCATGTTACTCTATTTGGTATGTTTGTTCATCTTACTTTGGTTGCTGTGAACTTAGTTCATATACCACGTGACAGTTTACTTTGGAACTTGAGCATCTTGACTATTGGCTCTTTAGTTTCAATTTCAAAAGCTTCATATCTAGTTTTGTGACTTTTTTAGCTCCTTACTATGTCTAATTTTGTGTCTATTGTCTCCTTACTTTCAGTTTTTGTAACATTTTTTATGTCATTAGTTATTTAGTCCGACCATGTCTTTTTTATTTCTGTGACTTTTTTTATGGAGGAATTCCACAGCAATCTAATGAATAAGTGTTACATTACTGATAGTTTGGGGTTTTCCTCCCATTTGTTAGAAAAATTCTTATGCGTTGGAAAAGTTACATGAAGTGTAACTTTTTAGTAAAAAAGTTACAAAGGAGTTAATTCACCAATCAACAACCAAACTTCGGAGGCTAAGTGTGTCAAGTTGCTTTAATACTTATAATAATATTGGCATTTTATAGAAACATACTACTTACTTTCAATTTCAAGAACTTCATATCTAATTTCTAGGGGTTTGTCTTGTCTTCAATTAGTGTATTTAATTGATATTCAATGACTTGGCTTTTTGTAACATTAGACGTTGGAAGATATATATTCTAGTTAGATGATAATTTGTGATATTTTTTTAATTGATGAGTCATACAAAATATGCGACTTTATCTACATTTTTACTTTTTTATTTTAGTCTGATTTGATTTTTTTATTTTTTTTAATTGATGAGTCATACAAAATATGCAACTTTATCTACATTTTTACTTTTTTTTATTTTAGTCTGATTTGATTCTTTCTTTTTCTTTTTTTCTTATGCAGTGGAGATTATGGCATTTATGTAATTAGATACATTGGAGTTTTTTTATTAATCACAATTATATACATGTACAAGAAAGAAGCAAGAAAAGGGTTATGACGCTTATAATGGAAGTCAAGAAAAGGACAGTAAATAAACTAAATTTCTGACTTTATGAATGGAGAAAACTTTAACATACTGAACTAAGTTCCAAACGATGTAAATTAATAGTTCTTTTCTATTTTGTTAGAGATGGATGGTAGAGAGGTCTTAAGTGGGTATTTTTGTGGCGTAATGGCAGTTTCTTTTGAGTTGAAAGATTTGGGGCTTGGCAAACAATTGTATTCTCGAGGTTTTGTACTATTTCCCAAATTTGGTTGTTTTCTGGTTCTATTCTTGATATATGCATGGCGATTTTCTAATGTGATTTTTTAACCAAAAAAAAGCTATATAGAATGTGTTTTATAATTTTACACTAGAAAGTAGTGACAACTAAATCTAAGGTTTGGATGAATGCCAAATAATTCGTCTGTGACTTTTTAATAGAAAAGATTACATAGAATGTGACTTTTTATGTAAATAAGCCACCCAAATCGTTTATTAACAAAAAATGTCAAAACATCTTAAGAGGCTGACACATGTTTTATGATTTATTAATTAAATGTCATTTTTTATGAAAGTTATGTGACACTTTTTTTATTTTTATATGTGACTTTTTAATTAAATATGATACTTTAATCTTTTGACGTTTTAAGAAAAAGATGCGACGCTTCTTATTAATCAAACATATATATGACTTTTTAATAAAACGTGACTTTTGCATTAAAAACGTGACTTTTAAATGAGATGTATTCTTTTGTAATGGACGCAATAATTGGTTTTCCCATAGTAGAATTTACTAAAAAGAAATAGTTACCCAACACGTAATTTTATGCAAATCTAGAATTTCAATCTCTTTGTGGCTTTTTACAATAAACTCTAAGTCACATATGGAGTAAAGGTGAATATATGACTTTTTAAGACAAATTTGCACGTCACTCAATTTTTTTTGTGAATCTTGGATTTTAATATTCTATGTGACTTTTTAATTAAAAAGCTACATAGAACGTGACTTTTTAAATCAATCCAATGTGTATAGTGTACACGTAAAATATTCCATTGTAACTTTTCAAAACAAAAAGTTACATGGAACATAACTTTTATGTAAAAATATAAGATTCTAATATCTATGCGACTTCCTAATTACACGGTTAGTTACATGTAATGTGACTTTTTAAAAATGGCCGTAAGCCACGTATGCAATACATGCATAATAACTATTATTATGCGATTTTTTAAAATTAAAAGTTATGTGGTGTGCACTTTTTTTGTAAATCTACAATTTTAATTCATAGGCGACTTTTTAATTGAAAGATCGGAAGAGCGTCGTGACTTTTAGAATCGACTCTAAGTCACTGTGTAGTGTATAACAAATAATCATTTTGTAACTTTTTAAAAGAAAAGATTACGAATCATACAATTTTTTTTTTAAATCAATGATTTTAGTTTGTGTGCGACTTTTTAACTGTAAAAGTCACATGAAATATCATTTTTTACAACAGATTCAAAGTCAGTGTGTCCTTTGTGTGACTTTTTAAGGAAAAAGTTACATGATACTCAATTTTTTTATTTTTTTGGGGTAAGGGGTTATTAAATCTATGATTCTAATTTGTGTGTGACTTTTTAAATGAAAAAGCTACCCAAAGCGTGACTTTTTATAACAAACTCTAACTGACTATGATGCTAATGCCAAATTATCATTGTATGATTTTGTAAAACAAAAGGTTTCATAATCTGTGATTTTTGTTTAAATCTATGATTTAATTATGTATGCAACTTTTCATGGAAAAAGTTACATGGAATGTGACTTTTTATAAATCTATGGTTTTAATTGAAAATGCTTAAGTTCCTTATTTGTTCTCCACAAATATATGATTTCAGTTGAAAATACAAAATACAAACTTGCTTGTTCAAAGTTCTCTTCTTTTCTCATGCAACTCGCCAATTTCCTGAATAAGCACTATACTCGTCAGCCCCCTGAATAAAGTTCATAGACTTTCCACACAAAGCATACAAAAGGGCACTCCCAGACCTTGCTTGTCCGTCCATACAAAAGTAGGACGTGGAAATACAAATATGATTGTCTGTGGACGGTACCTTGCAATAACGTGCAGCCATGATGAGCCTGCTGATTTCCAGAAACATATTCACAGCTTGATATAAACATGATATAGCCTCTGCAAAGCCGCAACAAAAAAATACATTTCAGTGGCAACTTCTATATACAAAATATTTTCGCAAGCATTCTCGACATTCTGGTACAAAATTCACAATTCATTATAATCAATGATGTTCATACACACGTTTCGTATAGCAATTTGCAGCATCCACATAAGCACTCGCTGCTTCATACTTGCTAACTGCAAAAAAAATTGAGTTATTAATATCAATTGCACGTTCAAATGCACGGCCCTATTACAGCTAATAAAATTGCTAAATCAGCAACCTTCAAATAACAGTGAGCCAATCTAACATTGACTAGAGCAGCTTTGTCCCCTGGGAAAGAGCAGATTATTAAATTAGTAATCCAAGATACAAAAAATAGTTGCCCATTAACTACTAAAGACTAAAATTTCAACTAGTTTCATGCTTGGTAAAGCATCGATACACTTTAACCCTTCAAAAAATACGAAAAAGATAAATGATTTGCTCGATGAGGTCATTTGCCCCCATACCCTACATTTATGATTAGGCTAAAACTAGGTCCCAAGGGTCCTCAACAATCACGTAATAGCATTCTCTGTTTACTAATCTAGATGATCAAATACTCTTCAATGCTTAAAGGAACTCATTAACACTTGAAATAGAATAGAACCGCGAATGCATTTCCCTACTGAGACGGTTCATATTCAGTTATACCAAAAATCATGCACAAAGAAAAAATTGGAAACTCAGTATATTTAACAAAAGCTGTTACTATGAAATCCCATACCGATTAAACATAAATGATTAACAATCGTGCAAAAGCTAACAAAATATTAGAGCCCAAAACCTCAAGGCTCAAACATTGGTGGGTTTACTGTCAATAATTAAACTTGAAAAATTGTTTTGATCAACTGGAAGATAAGAATCAGCAAACAAAGTTTATCCATGATGAATTGATCATCTATATGGAAGGGAAGTTGTTTTGAACGAGAATGAAGAAGGAAATAGAAAGCCTTTTCAGTAGCTAGCTTGAGATCTCTCTGTATCATTGGCTGCAAAAGTAACCTTCCTTCCATAAACGCTAATTTCTTCACAATAAACTTGAATACAGCTTTGCTAAATTTATTGTTACCCTTTCCAAATAAGAGACTAATTAGACTAGTTCAGCCAAATTCATTTACTTGCACAAATATCAAAACCGTACCACAAAGAGAACTCTCACGCCAGTCAGTTGAAATCCAATTACATGATTCTCCCTCTAATACATAAGTGCATGCAGATTACTCAAGAATCAAATCAATTTATAGTCTCATAGAAGCACGACGTTAGAGAAAGCATCTCATAACTCCTGTGCCTAATTGCCATGAAACTTCATAACCTACTTTATTTCAAATCAAACTATTTTAACTTTTGGACAGATTAATTATTTCTCAATAACTAGAGATTTTCCTCACAATTTTACTATTATTTGTACAGGCAAAAGAAAGAAACATAAGATTTGGAAAAATGATCTTTACTACAATGAATGAAGTTATAATTAAATTTTTCCAATAGAGGAAAAATCTAAATTCAGAGGCGCTCTTTACAATTTTCTCCTTTACATTGTCTAACTTATAGAATAAATGAAGTTTAACCTTAGCCATCATCAACACTTCAATGGTTTAAAAATAAAAATAGAGAATACAACTACCACTACCAGTGATGTGAAAGTCAAATACAAAGGATAAAAGTTTGAAGTTCCTAGATTATGGCACAAATAGAACGAGGTAGCAGGATCTATAATTATATCTATGCAATAATGATTTTATAATCTTCATTCAAACTTATTAAGGTGAGTTTTAGAGATATATCATTTTCTGAATCCAACTTTTCTTGCTACAGTAACATTACTTCTACAGCAAGTAAGTCGTAAATGCTTTGGAGGGAGATCAACTTCAAAAGTTCCCATTAGATGCAAATCATCCACTCAAAAGCAGACTATCCTTTCCTCCACTATATAATTCTTATTATATGTTATTTTAGGTTGACTTTTTCTTCAAGACGCCACTAGTACTAATTGAACCATTTTTTTCCTTTCTTTGAGTTCACACACCATGAAACCCGAATATGATGCATCTTCACTATTTGAATTGTTTTGTATATATGCAACTTTATCCTCAGGGGACCAAAAATATCCTGGCAACTCTTGGCAACTAGCACCTAGCAAATTAGTCATGTAACATCAGAGTTGTGTTCTCCCAACAAAACCTTCATGATTCTTATACAATGAGGCATCATATCTTAGATTTCATCATCCAAGTGATATAGTTTTGATGGAAAGTTACAGGGTCCAAAACTAAGCAAAGAAAAAGAGGAATAACAAGTTGGATACCTTGTAAGCAATAAAAAGTCAGAAGAACATGTTATATATGTTAAGCATATGGTTTCTTTATTATCTACTCAATCGCCAAAACCTACAGAGTTTCACAGGAACCAAATTTACACCTAATCTGAAATTTCATCATACAGGTAGAATCACATCTGACAGAGAACTCCTAATGCCCACCAAATTTATGAATTAATCTGAAATTTCAATGTTAAGAATTTAAAATATTGCTTATATATAATCACAAAATCCAAAATAAAATGTCTTACTTGCAAAACTTCAAGGGATTAGCTCTTCAAGGGCATTCCAGCTTCGAAAAATCAGAGAAATAGTTGAAACTATGTGTATTGAAGACGATTGAAGCTCGCGCAGCAATTCATGATTTGTTTTTGAGGGATGCGAATTGGTGAATGGTGATTTTGAAAGGCTTCGAATCTGTTTGTTGATTTAATCGCTGAAATAGAGTTTGGATTTTTCAAGCTCTGTTTTTGGCCGTATAAACCCGTGAGTTTGCTGTAAATGACCGTATTTCAAGTCCTGGATCCCCCCATTTGCGTATTTATAAAATACCCTCTTATTTTGAGGGTATTTGTCTAAAGTCCTCAAACCCAAACAATGAACAATCTAAAGGAAAAAAAAAATGTTAAAATGGCCCAGCCCAGCAAACTAAAAGGAACGAAGCAGCCAAGCAGAATTGCAGAAACGCCAGAACGCCAGCAGAAACTCTACGGACTGCCAGAAGAAGCAGAATTCCATCCAACTGCTTCTTGCCTTCTTCGATGTATACATGTTCATTCCTAGCAATACCCATGTACGTAAACTACTCCATTGCACTCCCCCAGTTGCCTTACTGCGTCATCTTACCGTCTAGAAAGCACGGTAGAAATCGAACCCATTTCACATTATTCGCAATTCAATCTGCGTATTCCTCAAATAAAGATGTCTGGCGCCGGAATCAGTTGCCGTCTTCCACAACGACGCTTTCTCAGCCATCCCGCTGGAAAGAAAAGGTGGTATATTTGGACCACAGCGTTGATATGGATGAACTTTTGTCATTCATTGGGCAGACAGAAAACGAGCATCAACTGTATGCTGTAATGTCACAGTACAAAGATCGTGTCCTTTCTATGAGGTTCATGGTCAGTCTTTTATCCCGTGAGACCGATTGGCAAAGGTCTTTGGCTTTGCTGGACTGGATAAATGAGGAAGCCCGTTATACTCCCTCTGTGTTTGCATACAACGTTGTTTTGCGTAATGTACTGCGTTCGAAGCAGTGGGCTTTTGCGCGTGGGCTGTTTGATGAAATGCGCCAACGAGGTCTTTCGCCAGATAGGTATACCTATTCTATTTTGATTACCCATTTCGGAAAACAGGGCTTGTTTGATGAAGCTCTGTCTTGGCTCCAGAAAATGGAACAGGACCGGGTATCAGGGGACTTGGTTTTGTATAGCAATTTGATTGAGTTGTCGCGTAAATTGTGTGATTACTCTAAGGCCATTTCCGTCTTTTCGAGGCTGAAGAGATCTGGGATAACGCCAGATCTTGTTGCCTATAATTCAATGATTAATGTGTTTGGGAAAGCTAAGCTCTTTCAAGAAGCACGGTCTTTAATTAGTGAAATGAGGTCGGTAGGGGTCATACCTGACACCGTGAGCTATTCTACACTTTTAACCATGTATGTTGAGAATCAAAAGTTTTTGGAGGCGTTATTGGTGTTTTCAGAAATGAGGGAGGTTAAGGCGTTATCGGTGATCTCACGACTTGTAATATAATGATTGATGTGTATGGGCAGCTCGACATGGCAAAGGATGCAGATAGGCTGTTTTGGAGCATGAGGAAAATGGGAATTGAACCAAATGTAATTAGTTACAATACCCTCGGTATATGGTGATGCTGAGCTTTTTGGGGAGGCAATCCATTTGTTTAGGTTGATGCAAAGGAAGGAGATTGAGCAAAATGTTGTGACATATAACACCATGATTAAGATTTATGGGAAAACACTTGAGCATGAAAAGGCTAATAATCTTATTCAAGAGATGCAGAGTAGGGGAATTGAGCCCAATTCAATTACTTATTCTACGATAATATCAATCTGGGGTAAGGTAGGGAAGTTGGATCGAGCTGCAATGCTGTTTCAGAAATTGAGGAGCTCTGGGATTGAGATTGATCAGGTTCTTTATCAAACAATGATTGTGGAATATGAGAGGGCTGGCTTGGTTGCTCATGCTAAACGCTTGTTGCATGAGCTGAAGTGTCCAGATAATATTCCCAGGGAAACTGCAATTACTATACTTGCTGGAGCTGGTCGTATAGAAGAAGCCACTTGGGTTTTCAGACAGGATTTCGAGGCTGGAGAAGTGAAAAATATAGCTGTCTTTGAGTGCATGATTAATCTTTTCTCTAGAAACAAGAAATATAAAAATGTCAGTGAAGTATTTGAGAAGATGAGACAGGCAGGGTATTTTCCAGATTCTAATGTGATATCTTTGGTGCTAAATGCTTATGGGAAATTGTGGGAGTTCGATAAAGCAGATTCCCTGTATAGGGAGCTTCAGGAAGAGGGGTGTGTTTTCTCTGACGAAGTGCATTTTCAAATGCTGAGCCTCTGTGGAGCAAGGAAAAATTTTGATATGGTCAAAAAGTCGTTTCTGGACATGGACTCCGATCATAATGTCAACAAGAAAGAGTTGCATCTTCTTGTTGCTAGCATTTATGAAAGGGCAAATAGATTAAATGACGCATCTAGAATCATCAACCGAATGAGTGACAGAGGAATATTGAAGTCATGACGGTTCATACAAGTCGCAATGTATAGTGGAAACCTGGTGTAAATTGCAGCATTTTATCTGTAGCTACTGTAATTGAATTGTTTACCAGTGCTTTACCAGGATGAATGAAGTTTCAGCTGGCTTTCCTTCTGGTGAATCCAATGTTGTGAAATGATGGCAATGGGATTCCCTTTGTTGTATGGTAACAAATCCTAGTATACATATCCAAATAAGCTGTATGTTTTATCTCTTATTAGTACGTGTCATCATCAGGCACAAAGGAAGTTGGAAGTTCAAATATCGTACGATCTTCGCCCTAATGTTTATCCTATGTTTTTCCAGAGCAGATTTTAGCCTTGCACTGAAATTGACGGCGCAGAACAAACAATATCCTTCTTGTACATTGACAAATCTTCATCTGCAACCTGGCTACTGGGCAAAGAATTCACTCTGGCATGTCTGCATAAAAGTGAATAAAGTGCAAATGGACCTCCACCATTATCATCAGCTTTTAGGACAATGAACACATACTTCAGAAGAGGAACTAATGTAAATGTCCAAAATACAAAGGATAAAAACCCAAAGATTTCTTCATTAGTCTCAGAATATATTCAATGTCTTCAGCAAAGGTACTTTTGTATACATATAATGGTGATGTATTCAATGATGGGAGTCACACCCGGTCCCCCAACAAAAAACCCTAAAATGAAAAAGGGCAGAAAATGATGCACTAAATCAATCAGGGTAATAGAAAAAATTTTAGTACTCTTAGAGCACTGTACTCCATGTTTAAGGATTGCACATATGGGTTTAAATGTCTCAACTTGTTACAAAAATGGGACTCTAAATCCTATATCCTGATTGTTAAGAGTCTCTTTCAAAAACTTTCAGTAAATTTTGGTAAAATACTTTTCATTCATGTGGCACCCACATATACATGTAATGTGTATTTGAAATAAACATAATTTTGATTTGAAATATATGCTAGCCACATGGATGAAAAGATTTTGAACAAAACTTTCAAACAGTTTTTAAAAATTTTCATGATTCTTAATTGAGCACTAGATATTTTTCCCAACATGTGATGATGCTTATCCCACATAAATTATTATTAAATATACATGCCACCCCGTTACGTCAAATTCATGTGGCCCATAACAATTTCTTGTTGCTGGGACACCGCCTCTGCTTCCCAATTCACTCTTTTTCAACCAATTTATAAATCTAAACAAGCTTATTTTTATTATAAGATATAAGAGAACTCGAAACAATTTCTTGACATGGAGACTGCCGACGTTAAATTCCACGAAACAAAATTCGTTGATCAAAACGGTGTAACAAAAACCATGAAGATACCTGTTGTACAAGATTTAGGCCGCCTCAAAATCTTGCCCGATAGGTTTGTCCAACATAATTCCATCTCCCAATCAGTCGTTCACGACATTCCAACTATAGATATTGCCAAGCTCGATTCCAAGTTGGCCGTGGAGAAAATGGGGGAGCTAGATAAGTTGGCTAGTGCTGCTAGAGAATGGGGAGTGTTTTTAATCACAAACCATGGTATAGATTCTTATATCTTGCAAGAAGTTGAGCAGGTTGTAAAAAGATTTTTTCGACTTTCTTTTGAAGAGAAGAAAAGTAGTGTTGGATCGTACATGAGTGTTGATAATATGGGTTATGGGAGGAATTTCGTGAAATCGGACTCTCAGCCGTTGGATTGGATTGATCGGTTGACAATGAAGGCTGCTCCAAAGGATGCCACTCGAGGACTCGATGTTTGGCCCCGAAAGCCGGCCAACTTCCGGTAAGAATTGTGACTTATTTTAAAAAATACATTGAAAACCTGTTTATTTTCGTATTTCTGAAAATTTATTTTCAAAAACAAAGATCGGAAGAGCGTCGTGTAGAGAAAATTCAAAGCTAAGAAATCTCAATTTGGCAAAAAAATTGAAAATACCTAACACGTACTGTAAATTTTCTTTTCTTAGAAACTAGTATCAGACACATGTATTGCATGTTTTGTAACTTACATGATTTAGGAGTAAATAATTTTTATCTTTACATGATTTAGGAGTAAATAATTTTTATCTATACCAAGTGAAAAATTTTTACTTTCCACAACTATTAGTTAAAAAATGGGAAGTTAATATAAAAGAAATCAACCAAAAATTTAAGTGATGTAATTTGTAACCATTATAAAGGTGAAAACGTAAATGAAATTTTTGCACTGGCATGATGAATATTGATCTAAATTCATCTCAATGAAAAATAATTAGAAAATATCAAAATGCAAACAAAAAACAATAACTAAATACTATGTAACATGTTCACATTATATAACTATAATCAAAATTAAAAAGGTGAAAAGTCACTAAAAACTTATACTCAATCACACATATCAAAACCTTAAACAGTCAAGTGAAATTTAATTTATGAAGTGATTTAATTCATGAATTGTATCGTCGTAAATATTGTAATGTTAGAGTAATCATTACTGCAAACAATAATACAGGAAATCATAAGCATCTATATTGTAAAATCAGTTTTATCATTATGGTAAATATTGTAATGTTTGAGGAATCATTAGGGTAACAATACAACATATATAAATATAGATGGCATAATCATATAATATATAATATAAGAATTTTCAATTGGATTTTGATTCTCAATTGCAATTTTCCCTCCCATAATTTTGCTGACATCATCATGATATTGCACAATTTTTCAAAAGCACAAAATTTTATTTTTATATAATTTTCAAATTTTCCTTTGTTAACGTACTTGAATATATGGAAACCAAACTCCAAAAATATCATTTTTCTATTATTACAATTTATATTATTATTTATTATTATTTAGCGATTTTATGCAAATCATAAAGTTGAATTAAATTTTCTCAAAATTGTGACAGTTTATGTAATACTTTTATGTATTACATACCGGTGTAGTGATTATATATATCTGTGCAACGTGACCCAGTTGTCACAGGGCACAGAGTATTAAGTTTTAAGTATTATTTTTACTGTTGTTCCAATTGGATAAAATTTTTAAATTATTGATTACAAAAATTTTACGTTACTACCTGCCATGCATAAAACTCTAGATCTGTAAATAAGAAAAACCATTTTTCTGTTAAAGAAATTAAAACTCGGCCACTATTGATCTCCATGATCGGGTTTCTTAATGAAAGTCTTCTGAATATAGAACAATTTGAAATTATTGTAGTTTTATCAATATACAAGTTTTGTCAACGCAAAGTTAACCCACTAATCTAGATAATACAAAAAGGAAACTCCTATATTTAAACGAAATTAAAAAAAAAAATTTTGAAAAACTTATAAGCCTCATTTTTGAGTTATAAAATTTAAACTTTTCTCCTTTAGATATTTATCACGAGTTTTCAATAATTTATATTAGTTTATTAGTTTTTTATATTCCTCTTTTATTTTAGTTTGCTCATTTCTTTCTTTTTTTAGCATTTATTTATATATAATTATGAGTTTTTATATTTTTTTATTATCTACTACCGATGTTAATTTGACGGCGATTTAACTATTCAATTTCTTATGGATTAGTATTTTTTAAAATTATTCTTCCTGTTATTGAATTATTTGAAAATGAAGGCATTATAAACTAATTATCTGGTATTATCTTTATTTATTTATTTATTTATTTATTTATTATTTATCTTTGTTTGATTTTCAAATTTTCCTTCCCAGAGTCTTAGATAATATGAAACCCAAAATTTATTTCAAAATAACTTAAGAACTTATTACAAAACAACTTATATTATAAATGGAAAACTTAGTTCATAATAACCTAGAGCAAATCAATTGATTTATTCTTTTTTTTGTGCAATAAAAATCTATTTATATACATCACACCAATAGTTAAAGACACATAATATAATTCCGTCATAATAATGTGGCTAAGTTTTGTTTTCTTAACATCTATGATCTAACTTGAAAATTTTTGCGATTATTTTTTAATCTTTGGTTTTATATCGTTTTGGTTGTGACGATTAAGTTATAGAGGATGTAAAAAATTTATTTTCTTAATATTCTTTATCTATAAATGTGAAGCCTTCAAAATATTGACTGAACTTATGTTGTTATTTTATTTGATTGAATTATTATATTGTGAACATTCATTATTTTTTGCAATTTATGTAATGAAATTTTTTATATGAAATATTAGGAATTTATCTCCTCGTGCAATGTATGGGTTGAATACTAATTTAAAGATATTTTAATTTGACGAGATCGGATAATAATAAATTTTAGAGAAAATTTTGTAAACAAAGAGACATGAAATCTACAAGCAGAAAAGAACTGCACAAAAAAATTACTCCCTCATTATTTGATCTTATTTTCCTTTTCAGGATGTTTCACATGCATGGTCTCCCTTTATATTAAAAGTCTAAGATCCCTTACCTTTTTTTTAAATATCTCCATTTAATATTTTAATTCTAACTATCAATTTTGAATTTTACTCATAAAAAGGGTACATTGGGAGGGCAGTTTCTAATGAGAATAAAAAATTTTATCTAAACAGGTGTCCAGTGAATACAAGTACGTACATACCCGATACAGATTATTAGACTGTTAACTAATAATATGAAATAAGTTAGATAATTTAAAATGAAATATACTAAAGCATGAATCGAGTATATGATAAGAATATAGTATTAAGAAAACATTAATTTAACCCGTCAAATACTAAAACAAAAATGTACATTTATTATTTTTGTTATGCAAACACGTCTTTGTCCAATATTTATAGAGTGGGTCAAGATAGGACGGGTCATAGGGCGTGGTGGGACACTACCATGACCCACGAAAGGACGCATGAATTTTTCCCTCCTTTCAATTAATGTTATATACAAGAGATTATTAATTGATGAACGTAGAATAAAACAAAACTTTTATTTAGAATTTTAAAGTTCCCAACATTAATTAATAGAATAAATGATTCTTTTAATTCGATAGAAAAATTCTTTCAAAAAAATAGTATAACAAAAAATAAAAATAAATTGCCACAAATCGGTCTATGAGGAGAGTCCAACCTGACCTGCACCCGCCCTAGACCTGGTGCGGGGTAGACAATGTTGCCCCATATGTGTCATTTTGCTCTGATTAGGCGTGGTGGATCTATCATATTAAGGGTAGGTCTCCACGGGTTTTTGGATCGATGCGTGTCAAATTGCTATCCCTACTTACTTGACTACTAATTATTACAACTTTATATAGGTTAGACGTGTGAACTTACACGACGTATTTGGAGGATACCAGAACTATAAACTCAGGCATTTTATTACAAATATCCGATAGTGAATCGTAATTCTCATATCAATTCGTAATTTTATACAATGTAATTGCTATATTGTATTTTATTTATAACATGATGTCTAGACTCACATGTCAATTCTGATATGAATGTACATTATAACTCGTTGCACGGGTAAAAAAAAATATAGTTAATGTTAAAATGGGGGATCTTAAAGTTTTAATATAATTAATTTCATTCAATTCTAATTAAAATTAAAATATTAATAATTAATGGGTAAAGCGCAATGAGGAATTAGAACAAATGTGTAGTGGTAAAATCGTCCAAAAATATTTCTCCCCAATATTCTCTTCTATCTTTAGTATTGATAATAACTATATATTAGTTAAATGAAAAGAGTCTGCTAGCCCTTTTTCCTAAGATTGTTTTCAAATGTAGTAATTAGTGTGGTAAATACTTTCTGTATCTTTTTTTCTTAATTTTCTACTTGAATTATCTTCAAACTTTTTGAGTTATCTCATCTTCATAATTCTAACTTATTTTCATAATTCTATTTTCAAATTATTTTATATATATTCATTCTTTCAAATTTTCCTTTTATTCTCATAAAGATCCAGCAATCGAGATAATCTTCTCGGTTATTTTGGAGGGATTATTCCTAAAATCAATCCCTCCCTCCCCCAATCCCCAAATCCAAAAAAAAACCCACATTTGCTTCCCTTTCTGAATTTTGTATTAGAAAATGTCTCTATTCAATTACTTTTGAATGGGATTTTCTTTGTTCTTTTTTACTTTATACAGTATATATTTGTCATTATTAATGGCTTATTCACTCCCCTAAAAATTACTAGCACACAAAAAAAATTTCTTTTTTGGATATTACAAAGGGATTGTAAGACAGGGGAATCAAACCTTTATTCACATGTTTAAAAGTTGACTAAGATATCATTATATCACATGTGGCGTACATAAACAAAGTTAATGATTGATGATTTTTATGAATTGATTATTTATATCATACGAAAAATCAAATAAAATATAACTATGCTTAGAAAAATAAAATATAACTCCCAGTAGTTAAATTTTAAAAAATAAAATTAGAAAAAAGGAACTACCTGTACATGTAATTTTTTTAAAAAAAATATTTGATACTATGCTATGATGTCAAAATTTTCACTTTTTTTACTTTTATTTTTTTTGTTACATGTATCAACATCAAATTTCTCAAATTCTTATAATAAGTTGGATTATTTTGAATTATCATCACCGTGCATTGTAGGGATGAAAAACTATTTTTTCGAATAACAAATCTAACATTTTTCAACAGCCTAAAACATTTCTCATAATTATTCTTTGCTAAAATTGTTGAAAAATCTTCTAGAGGCTTTGTAGCAAAAGTACGATCTATTCTTTGCTTTAACATTGAAGTGTCATTCAAAATCCTTTTCCAACAGCCAACACTTATATAGTCTAGTGGCATTTGAGTAAGTTTCTTATATCCTTCACAGAGTTCAATTCACTATCCCTACAATCCCCCTGTATTACAGTATTAGCCATTCAAACTAATCACCTCTCACAAATCTACAAGCTTCATGTGATTAACCCCGTATTATGCACAAACCACCAAACGCTAAGAACAACTAGTAAACTTTGCCACATTCAAACAAGAGTGCTATATAGGTTTAGGACTATTAAGATTTACTACATTCAAGCTAGAATGCTAGCCTTAGACATTGACCAATAAGCTTTACCACGTTCAAAATAATATTCCAGATTTCTCTCATCTTGGCCATAAGTTTTTACAATGAACAAAGATCTATATTTATAGATTTCTTACACCGTCATAGAGAACTAGTATGTCTTTTCATGACAATTCATGATTAGTTATTGCGAACTATGCTTGGATTTCAAAGCCAAATTGGATTCATCAAACTCATTTACAAAATAATGTCAAGAACTCAAATTTAAAACCGGATTCTTCTCTCAACCTACAAAAAAATAATATTTATTCACTTTTTAGTTCAAACTGAACTCTTCTTTCAAATTTAAGAGCTTAAGTCTATTTTGTTGCTTTGAGTCAATTCTTAGGTATAAACACAAAAACATGTTTTACGTGTTTAATGCTTATTTCTTTATTATTTGGACAAAATTGTTACACATTGATTGGACAGGCAAGCTGTAGAGAAGTATGTGGATGCAGCTAGAAAAATCTTAAACATACTGCTTGAAGCCCTTGCCGAAGCCCAAAGACTTGACAAACACACATTCCTCCGATACTTTGATGAAGAAAAAAGTGAAATCAATGTTAGAGTGAACTACTATCCCCGAAGCCCGAAGCCGGATCTAACATTGGGCATAAGCCCACACAGTGATCTAAGTGCCCTAACTCTATTACTCCAATTTGGTTCCTCAAATGGTCTCCAAATTCTTAAGGGAAATGAATGGGTCACAGTGGGATGGCCAAATGAGGGATTGCTTGTAAATATTGGGGACTTGTTGGAAATAATGAGTAATGGTAGGTTAAGGAGTCCTTGGCATAGGGTAGTGAACCAAATGGAATTGGACAGGGTTTCTTTAGCTTTGTTTTATAATCCATCCATGGAAGTAGAGATTGAGCCCGTGGAATGTGGGGGGTTGGAGAAAGAGGGGTACAAGAAAGTGAATGTGGGGGCATATGTGAAGCACTTTTATAAAGTTAGTCCTACTTCTAGTAAACAAGCTATATTATTTGCTAAAGAGTGATTGAGTTGAGGAAAGGGCGAAATCGACTTTTTATTTTGACTTGATGCTTCAAACGAGATGTGTGTCTGATGTAGTTGAAGAATCATAAGTGAGTAGATAATAGTTTAATGTAAATTGATATTGTACGCTTTTTAAAAGTACTTTATATATTTAATTAATTTGTTCTCGTATCTAATTTTTCTAGTAATGTTCTGTTTCAAATTTCTTGTTAGTCACTAACGTTGCTGGACCTCACAATCCTCTACTCTCCTTTCATTCATTTTGATGAAGTGGTCGAGAAAATGCAAACTCTTCTTAGTTCTCTAATGGTTAATAAGTTGAAATGGGTTGGGAGGGAGCAATAAAGAAGAAAATAAATGGGGTGGATTTCGGTCTCTCTATTTTATATATGATTTTAGTTAGAAATGTACTATTTAGCATTACTGATACTTGGTACCATATCAAGGAAATGATAAGTTAATTTATGGGGGTCATTTTTTTATTCATTTAATTTCACTTATCATATCATTTAATATTACATTAAACGCTACTTAGACTGGTGCTTAACACCACTGGTATTCGTAGCATTATTCTTTTTTTATTATGTGTGTGTTGTCCCCAAGACTTTTCACAGAAAAAAGAGAATTAATCTAAAAGAATTAGGACAATTTAACCCCACTCTTCCGATCTCAAATGGACCCCTAATCAAATATTAGGGTTATTGATGTAAATCCAAGTATAAATTAAAACTTATTTCTAAGAAAATGAAGGATAGTTATATTACCACTATATATTTTTCTCCTTACACCATATTTTATGCTCACCACTAATAAAAGATAAATCTTATGGTTGCACCACAGGCTAGTTTGTATATATAACCATATCCTTCTAAGAGCATTCACATTGGTAATGCTAAAATTAACTATCCACATAAGTAAAAAGTAAAGTTTTTAGTGATTGTTAAATGACAACTAAGCAAGTTAAATTTAACTATTAATTTGTGTCAAATTGGTGATTCTAGATAAGAGTGTTAAATTTAATTATTAATTTAATAGTCAAAAAGTGGACCAATCCCAATTTAATTAAAACAAGAAAAGAAAAAATAATATCATATAAGGTGTTAAGTTTATTGTTAACTTTAACAATAAAACTAACAACTTGTTAAATTAAATGCTTTTACGAACTATTTTAACACCACCAATGTAGGTTATTTTTTGAGTTGTTAACTAACAACTCCACTAATAACTTACTTTAACACTACCAATGTGGATGCTCTAAGATAATTAAAAGAAATAAAATAAAAATACAATCCGCACACCACATTCAAGGAATGAATTTTTTTTAAACCATTGGAGAAATTGGATTATTATCGCAAACACAATCACGTCTCAAACAACTATTGTGAGAATTTTAAATCCAAATTCATCATATGCATTCAAAAACTCAAAACAAACTGGAGAAAAGATTCATCATATGTGTTCAAAAACTCAAAACAAACTGGAGAAAAGATTCAACTATGTACATAATTTATTTATATTTAGACTTGGTTTCCTACATATTTTTAACCACAATCTAAAGAAAGGACTCCCAGGTTTTAAAGGGTGTAAGCCACGATTTATTCAAGAGATTGAATCTGACAACCCTTTTGTTACCTACGATTAGGAAGAAAGATCTCTACACACCACTTCAAGGAATTTAATATGATAATCCATAAATGCTTCCTCCCGATTCCTTAAGACATAAAGTGCAACGATGAAAGTTCTAGGCACTACAATATCTCCTCTTGAAGAATTTAATTGGGTGAAATTAGTTAGTTTTCATATTATGATTAAACTTTATAGGAATCAATATTAAATGGAAAATCATTTTTGGAGTAGAAGGAACAATGACGACAAAAAAGAATGAAGTTATGAGTACCAGTAAAACCAGGGCCGCCCTGTGATTTTCAGGGCCCGAGATGACCTCCAGTTCCTCCACAAAATAGGCCCCAACATAATCCGAAAGAAAAAACTTTTACCATTAAATACAACATATATAAAATGCAAAAGTACAATAATATACCATACATTAAATACAAAAGAAACATATTCCAAAATATTACTATATTATCCTCAAAATGCATTACAATGTGGTAACATGTTGTGTAAATACCGAGCGTTTTGCATTTTTCGAGGCAAATACGCTAATCAAATGTTCACAATCTAATTTTTCAACCATTTTTTTTTCAATAGACAACATTGATATTTAACACATCGTCATCAACTTTACAAAAAAAATGCAATAATTATTTAACATTCTAGGAAAGTTCAATCTTAGATTTATAGATTCTTATCAATACAAACAGTAAACATCCAAATATCCAATTCCAATAATCCAATTGTGAAAGAAACTAGTTACCGCCCAATGCCTATGGGCCTTTAAAAAAAAATTATCCATCATTTACCTTGCTTTAGTAGTCTAGCAGAGGCAGAAGATACCACTGGCGACTCAATTGGCGGAGGGAGATAGCCCAATTACTGTAGCAGTCTAGTAGAGGAGCAAACGCCAGAAATCAGAGCCTAAAAAATTGAAATTGAAATTGAAATTTGTCTTTAGAAAAGCTAAGAAAAAAAATACAACTGGAATCATTACATTACAATTTAGTAATTAGAAATTTAAGAATTAGGATTTAGGGATAAGATGATTAATGTCAACGAAGCTGTGAATTTTGGCACTTACCCAGCAAATTGATTGATGGAGCTACAGCTGCCGGCACCTAGACGGCTGGACAGGAACTGCTGTGCCGATGCTCGTGGTCGACTAGACTGGACTGCTGCCTGCTGTGCTGGTGCTTGAGCTTCGGTCCTCTGTTCTCTCGGTTCCAGGCGCAGAAATTACATACTGCTCTAAGTTTTTTTTTTTTAAGTTGGATCTAAAGAGGGCCAACTTCTTGGCCCTTTTTGTTTGGCCTATGGGCCTGAATTCTTAAAAAAAAAAAAAAGGTCTTTTAGTTAGTTGGCGAGGTATAATACTTACTTATAGGCCCTTGTATTTTTGGGCCTGATAGGCCGGCCTCACTTGCCTCACTAAAGGGCCGACCCTGAGTACAACATTCGTGCGTTGCACGGGAAGAGCAACATTCAAAAATATATACAATAATAAGCTGTATAATGAATTGGTAACATATATACATTAATGATATATAAATATAATTTTTTTTAGATCTCCAAATTACAAGTAATTTAAATTGCTTATATATATATATATATTACCTATATAAATTACTATTGTTCCACTTAATTGAACTCCTGATGCTCAACAGGTGGCATAGTAGGAAACAATCCAACCAAGAAATTTAGTGCCAATTGAGTGAAACACGGTTCACATAAAAAAGAGAATATAGCCATCTTTTTAAAACTGAGGTAATATAAAATTTAATGAATTTATAGAAAGAAGAAAAATTTTCATATATATATTAGCCAATCACTCCAAAGTAAATAATAATGTAGTAATAATAATTAATATGATGGGATTAACAGTTTAAATGAATTTTAAACTTTTGTCTATTAGACTTTATTAGCTTAATTGATGATTGATTATTACACTTTTACTATTTATTATTCGTCAAGAATGTAGAGCTGCTTAATTGATATTGTAATGGACTAATTTTTAATTATTTCTAGACAATTCAAGTGTAAATTAGAAATAAAAATACTCCATCTGTCTCAAATATATATAGGCAACCTTACTTCATTA
Organism: Nyctanthes arbor-tristis; assembly: GCA_963692815.1. Taxonomy (NCBI): domain Eukaryota; kingdom Viridiplantae; phylum Streptophyta; class Magnoliopsida; order Lamiales; family Oleaceae; genus Nyctanthes; species Nyctanthes arbor-tristis. The sequence continues at coordinate 25,240 of CAVNYN010039943.1, forward strand.
CGTAAATTAAGAATTATATTAGAAACATATATTTTGCAACATTTGTTCCTAATTTATCCAGTTTAATGAATATAATTTAGAATTGATAGTTTTAACTTATAAGTATATTAAATAAAGGTAAATTAGTAAAATAATACACATTAAACCTCTTGATAAAGAAATAGGACTATATATTTGGGATATCTCAAAAAGGAATAGTGGACTCTATATTTGAGAAAGAGGGAGCATATGTTGATATATTAAATAAAAGTTTGATATTTTTGCAAACCAATAAAAGTTTGATATTAAACTCTCATAGGTATTTCTTCATGCACAAAAAGCAATGATTAATAACTATTTATTAAATTATGAAATTTTTAGAGTTGTTCGAATTGTGGTGCACGATTACAGAAAGTGTGGTTCAAACAACAAATATTCCTCCACTAATTTCTCTCCTTGCCCATATTTCCTCTTGTATCAAAAAAAAGGGAAAGGAAAAAAAAATTAGAAATATAAAAGTATGCCAACGGACCAACTTTTAGTGTAAGGTAAAAATTATCATGTGTCTATTACTTCATGCAATGAAAGTAAGGTACTTGATTGATTTATCGTGCACAATTCATCATACGACATTAAAAAAAAGTAATTTTCCTATATAAATGTGTTTTGGCATCTGAATATGATACGTAAGTCTTGACATGAGACATAACTAATATACAACATTTTATAACTCAACCAAAAAATTGCTATACTGTGCAAATGGTAGACACATAGTTATTTTAAGTATAATAAATCATAACCCACCTTAAAACTTATAAACTATATACCAATATAAAAACTAACGAAATAAATAAATGATGTCTTGATAATTAAAATAACAAAATGTCAAAATCATTATGTCGTGTAACACATAACGAATTAATATGCAATCATCTTCAGTTTGCTCATTAGCCACAGGGGAGAAGAAAAATACAATCACTTTGTACAATAGAGAACGACAAAACAGACACGACGCTCTTCCGATCTCTTAAATCTCTTGAATTTTCATGTAGCTACCATTGCAATTCTGCACCTCGATCGTATCTGCATTCCCCACTTTGAAAACTTTTCAAATTTCTAAAAAAAGAAATGAAGTATTATAAGAAAAACAATGTAAGACAATTTTAGTTTTGGTAAGTCATCATAGTTTATACTACTAATCAAATAAAGTTAAATTGAATCTTAGGAGATAACCACAAAGTTAAATTGATACCGCAGATCACCGTAAAATGATAGAACCTCATTTTACAGAGGAAAAAAAGGATTATCGACGTTGAATTCGCATTACATGTTACCTATTGCTGGAAACAGAAAGGTCGAGGTGAGGCACAAATATGTTTGGAAAGAAATAAGAATTTTGCTGAAACAATAAAAAAATAAATAAATAATTTCATAGATAAGGCTTTGCTCAAAAGGGAAAGTTGCAAGGAAGAAGTATTTTATTGGGAAAGTGATAAGAATGAGGCTAAAATGAAGGAAAAAATAAATAGTAAAAGTTAAAAGGCTTACCATGAAAGTTTGACCGCAAGTTCTACCACAAGAAAATGGGCGGCAAAAGGAAGACCCCCACTTAAGTGCTTTTATATATTAATAGATTACGAGTGTGGTGTACATGATTTATTTAAGAAAACTTTTAAATGGCTATTTAGGACATTTTATTAGTGTGTGTCTGTATATATGAATTATATAGTGTAAACAACAATTTTTGTGGTGGCAATATAATCCAATTAAAATTAAATTTTGCTGATTCTAAAGGGAAATTATATTTACACAACGTTCTTTACTAAATGTATCACATTTTAATTTTATTAAATTAATAGTTTCTAACTTTGATTCTAGTTAAATTTATATATCCTTGGCAACCTTTTCTTTACATTTTTTTTTCATTCCACTTCCATTAATTAGCAATGTTTCTTGCTCTTAGAACAATTTCTTTCAAGAATTTCATTAACTTGCTTAAAAATTATTGAAAGAAATAATATAACCATACTTTTTAACTTCTTAACCTTTAATTTATTTATTTACGATATTTCGTAGTTATCTAAGTAGAATGTTAAGAGGGAACTGCGACTAGATACATGTTCATTAATAGATGGTCGAGATTAAAATTTTTGCAAAAAATTTAGGACTTAAATATAAAAAGATGTAAAGATGAAGCACGTTTAATAAAAATTAAGATGTAGTGTGATTATAAAAAATATTACAGTGTTCATACAACGATCCAATTTTACATGTGATGTGATGTGGTGTTGGCCAATTTTATTTTAATTTATAAAACTAAAGGTATGTGACACGGTATATATTTAACATTTAAGTATTCTTTATTTTTTTTTAAATTTTTTTTACCTTAAGTATTCTTTATTTTATAGATGATCATAAATGCATAATAATAAGTTGACATAAGAACTTATTTCATTTAAGCATAAATATATATTTACACAGACACATGTTAATGAGCAGCCTCAATAGATTGTGGACAAAAATATACTACATTCATCCCAAAATGATAGTCCACTATTTCATTTTCGTCCGTTTAAAAAAATAGTACACTTGCCATATTAAACATGTATTTAATGTTTCATAGATCATATCTGCCTTTAATTAATGTATAACTATAAATCTGTATCATAGCAGCACAATTGCACATAGATATTTATTTTGCTGAAACACAGCGCCAAGAAAATCAATTATACAATCCCACATATATAGTGGGAATATACACTACAATAAAATGTAGAAAATATCCTATATAGGGGAATCAAACTTGAGACCTCTAGGTCCAGTACTTCAGCTTAGCCCCCTAACCAAATGGATAGGCCTCATTGGCCCTAATTAATTATTGTTATTCGACTACTTATGCATTGAAAATATTTCAAACAATTAATGACACAAGGGTATATATGCAAAAATAAGATAAAATTAAATGTTCCAACAACATTACCTACTATTTTTTAATCTACGTAGATTTACTTACCAGACTATCTTTGTGAGACGGAGGTAGTAGTAATAAGGTTATTTTTATTTATTTATTTATTTATTTATTTATTTATTGCTTGCATGAATGCTACTTTCAAGATACAATTTTTTATGTGACCTCTCTTTGGGTCTTAATAATATATTCTTATACGTGGGTTGTTATAATGCCACTTGTTGACCTAAATTTTTAGTTTTGACCTAACAAACGAATTTGTTTACGCGAGAAACATATATTCAAATTTATTTGAGCAATAAATGTGTTATAGAAGCTTTCTCTACATGGTAAACCAATGCAAGCATTTATGTGACCAATTATGTGATTTAGTGGCAAAGCTAAGCCACACCTAGATCAGCAATTCAGCCGCTTTGGTCCAATCATGTCTTGTGAGAATCCAGTGAATTCTTGTAGTTCATAAATTCGCACATCTTAGATAAAAGAATTTTTTTCTTTGTTTGTTTTTTATTTTTATTTTTTTTGGGTGCAAAACATAGTTTCCTATGATAAACTCTCAAACTTCATACTTGTGATAAGAAACTAACCTAGCCAGCAGCCAGCAGCCAGCAGCCATCGTATATGATTCCAAGCAGTGGTGGATGTAGGCTTTATTAAGGTGGGGGGCTTTTAAAATTTTTTTCCTACGGTAAGCTTTGCCTATACGAAAAAAAACTAATAAGACAATAATGAGTATTTAGCAAACTTAGTCACATGTAATATATAAATTTTTTTGAACCAAATATGAATATATAAATTTAGTCACTAACTAAAAGAGAATACAAATTTTATATGAATATATAAATTTATTCACATGTAATTACATTACCACAATACTTAAATTTTAATTCACTACAATAATATGAAAAACAAATATAATCTATTAATTGGATTACAAATTATTCATATGCCTCTAACGAAATTACAAAAATAAAAAATCAAATCATGAAAATATACTCTTTTCATAGAAAATTAAAGTCCTAATTCTAAAACTCATCGTATAGCTGAAAAAGTATAAAATTCATATTCAATCTAATTATCTAAACAATTAAACCGAAATAATGATATAGAAAATAGAATCATAAGTTCCAGATAAATAAAACAAGGAGAAAAACTCACAGTATTAATGTGCAAAACTGAATAGGTTGAAAGAAGAAACATAAAATCAACTCTCTAATCTTAAAGTACTAAGAATGCTGTCTGTACTCTTGAATTCTCACCAGGCACTCGCGTCGAACATGCTGTAAGTTGTGAAGTTGAAGAATCTTTTGTTGTTGGATGTTTGATTCTAATCCAATTCAGTTTGGAGACAATGGATAATGGTTGGGTTTTGAATTTGGACAATTGAACTTTATGGTTATTGTTAGGTTTGATTGGTTCTAAAATGTTAAATTAGTGGCTTAAATTTAATTACAACAATATTTTTCTGGGTCAAAATTTACTCCTTTTTTCAAAAGAAAGTTAGGTAGGCTCCAGTCTACCTAACCCGCGGGCTGGATCTGCCCATGATTCCAGGACAAGTACTCGAGAGTCCTTCACATCCATCCAAGTGATTATTATTGTCTTTGACGGTATGAAGGCTAATTGGCAATAAAAGCATACATCTTTTTTATTTTGATATATCTGTTGTGTGTAAATCTTATATATCCTAAACTGTTATATGTTATTCAATTATTATTACTGTTATTTTTTTAGTTGAACGTTAAAGGAGATTGTAGAGGAAGAGAATCTTATTCATAATTTTGACAAGAACGGCCAAAATAAGTAACAGTTTCGAGAATACACATTGGACATGTCCTGGATTCTCTTTATTTTTGTAATGGTTAGTAAAAATAAACATTTTTCATATTCATTTACCATTTTTAGATATTTATTTCAATTATGGTTTAAATCGTTTAAAAGTATTTGAGTTACTTTTAAACTATAGCCAACTATTTATAGAGATGACTCAATGGATAGCGAGACAATAAGTGAAGTTATTATGCTTCTCTATTCTACCATTAAGGTTATCGGTTAATTTTACAATTTACAAAGGGTCCCAACCTTTACAATTCTATCAGTTGGGTTTTCAATCATTTTTTCAATCTCGTAAATCCCAACATTTTATAAATTCACTTATAATGTCGTTTTAATAATATTTTGCTCTTACTTTTTTTAAATAATAAAAACAAACATATTCTAAAAAGTAGTAAAATAATAAAAAAAAGAAACCTAGTTATCCACTCATCTTACCTCTATCCCGACCATAATCTAAAATGACAACTACTTGCACTATTTTTCATTTTTCAGAAACCTTATTTTTTCAATCATTTTTAAAATACAGCAATTGGGTGAATAACCCGCAAAATTATAAGTCTTCTCTTTTATTACTCGAAATGACAATTGAAAATTGTCATTTACACTAAGTTGGAGTGTGAGCGTAGATAAGGTGGAAGAAAATATTTTCTTTTTCTATTATTTTTTATTTATGTTAAATTGAAAAGGGTTAATTTCACAAATCGTCCCCAACCTTTGAGTTAAGAATCCGTTTCGTCCCCAATATTTGTTTTCATACTCTACAGCTCCTAACCTTTTAATAAATGCACTCAAATAGTCTTTTTTCCACAATTTCAAAAAAAATTCAATGAAAAGACAATTATACCCCCTTAAACTTTTTAAATTTTTTGAAAAAATGTTTAAAAATAATAAAAAATTAAAATAAAAAAAGAAAACCCAACCTAACCCACCCCTCCCTCTCCTAAGATTGGCCGCTGAAAATGGAGACATTTCGACGGCCAAAATGGTGCTGCTATTTTCGGCAGCAAATAGGGGGATTCACCCCCTTTTTTGGCTGTCGAAAACGGCAACAAGTACTGCCGTTTCCAATAGCCAAAGTGTGATGTCAAATGGGGGGTGAATTCCTTCCCCAAAAAAAAAAAATTGTAGCCTTTGTGGCCGCTAGTAACGGCAACAAATACTACTGGAAATAGCAGCCACGCAGCCTAAAAGGGGGTGGGTGGGTGGGTTTTCTTTTTTTATTTTAATTTTTTAACCCCTTTTTAAAAAAATTTAAAAATTTTAAGAGATATAATCGTTATTTTATTGAAAATTTTTTGAAATAGTGGAAAAAATGATGTTTTACGTGCATTTATTAAATGTTGGGGTTGTGGAGGGTGAAAACAAATGTTGAGGACAAAACAGATTCTTAACTTAAAGGTTGAGGACAATTTGTGAAATTAACCCAATTGAAAAATAAAAAAATAATTTCTTTCCACCATACCTACTTAGTTACCTACCCACATTCTAATTCAGTGTAAATGATAAATTTTAATAATTATTTATAGTAGTACAAGATGAGACCTGTAATTTTTCTATTTGCTCCTCCTGCTACTATCATAAATGACCAAAAAAAAAAAAAAAGTGAGGGTCTCTCCAAAAAAGAAAAACATTACAGATGTTTATCATTTTTGGTTATGTTAGGAATACGGTTAGAATGTGTAGTTAGCTAGCTAGGTAAGTAGAGAAATTTTTAGTATCCTTTTTTAAATTATTTTACTATTTTTTAATATTTTTATTTAAAAAGTAAAGGTAAAAAAGTTATAAAGAACCTTATTTTGTTTGCAATTTCATTTTAGTACCTAACTTTCAGATGTTGTGTCACGAAAAATGATTTTAACATTTTTCTTTTTATTTTAACATGTCTTGCTATCTATAAAGTGTAAATAATTTATAATATTATTACTTAAGAACATATGATTGAATTGAAATAAAAAATATAATAACAAACAAATGGTGTTAATTTAAAATCTAATTTCAATTTTGTGGGACCAAATTGTTCTAAATTAGAAGTTTTGAAAAATCTATAAATTTATATTTGAGTTATTTGAAAAGTTAAAATATTTATGCTGCCAAAAAAAAAAAGTTGGAATATTTTTTATTCAATTTCAATTTTAAAAAATTTAATCAAATAATTGATTAAATATAATATGGAAAGTTATAGATGATTTAGGATTTTATTAAATTAAGTTTGAGAGATTGTCTTTTAACTCTACATACAAATTTATATTAGTATATTGCTTTTGAAAATTAGCTCAAATTAATGTTTATGTTCAGAGTTTTGATTTAAGATCTAATTTGTATATATTTTGACTTACGAACAATGTAAAAGAAATATGAATCTTTGATGTAATTTTATATATTGATTATAAATGATTAATTTCATAAGTATATGTGTAAATGGATAGTGGCGTGCTTATTAAAAATGTCTTTTAACCGTAGTGTATTTATCATGGCATATAGAAATAAAAATTCATTTTCAATGTATTTGCCCCAAATTAATGAACAATTTACATCTATACTTGAAAACTCATTTTATAAATAAATCAGGGCCCTTCTAGCCATATATCAATTATTGATTTATTCAACAAGGTGGTTAATGATGTTTTTAGAGTAGTCGAGTTTTTCTGAGACGAGAATATTTTGAAACCAATTAGATAATGTGACTCTATAAGAAAACATATGCGCTTACTCCCACAATTTTGAAAGTAGTGTTGGGAAAGGTGCTTTATACATCAGATGTCTTTATAAGAGAGACACTCTCTGTTTCTAGGTCAAAATTATCTACTCCCATATATTTCCGATTTATTTTATTGTATCATGACTTTGGTTTTATACAATGAGCATGATAAGGAAAGCACTATTTATAAATAAATGTTTACAATCTTTTTTTCAAAATAACGTGATTTTGCCGTCTTAACACCGTGTATTGTAAAAATAATTTCCCGCTATAAATCTAATGGGATTATCTCGTCAAATGCATATGTGACGTGAGATTATTGGATAACTTATATGTGGATTTGCTCACTGTGGGGAAACTTTTTGTGATTTATCTAATAATCTCTCACTGTATATGTATCAGGCAGGACAATCCTACGAGAAGTATAGTGCGAAAACGAGACTGTTGTGTATTGCGTGATTTGAAAAACATAATATGAGAATAAAATAATGAAAGTATCCTACAAATGACAAGGCTCGCATAATAAATGTGAGAAATAATATAAAATTAGACGTCCGCCACACGCCTGCGTGGCATATGCATGAACAAACAAGAAGTTGACAACATACTACATTAGCTTGCAAGATTGATGTTATGTGTCTAAATGCATGCCACACGAGCGATTGTCACCCCTTAATGTCACACGTTTGATATTTGCTACTTACTTTAAGAGCATCAATAATGACACACCTTCCGTCCCAATATATGTGGCAAATAGAATTGAAAAATGTAGTAAAATACCTCAAGTAGAAAAGAATAATGTCATTTATCTAAATTGGAGACCGTTGATATTTTTTATTAAATAATGAATTGGTGGATGTCTCTATATATTTATGTTTATCCACCTATCATACTAACTAGACTGGAGACCGTCTCCCTTCTAAGATAAATCGCGTTACTCAGTGAAAAATGTGAACGATGAAAGTAGTTAAACACATATTTATTAATCGTTGACTTAAATAGTGGTTATGAAGAAAGATAAATAAAAAACAATAGAAAATAATAAATAAACAATGTTTAGCACACTGTTTCCCTATTTTCTTTTACTAAATAAAATTTATTTGATGATATTCACATGCCTTTCGAGATGCTCTAAATCATTTTAACTTCTATATAAGTTTCAAATCATTTTTAACCCACAGCTACGGATGACAATGGGTTGGGTTGGGTTCGGAACGGATTTGGTCCGTCCTGATCAGACTCGTGAAACTTTTTTTCTTTTCTGGCCTGCTTAGGCCGATTGGGTCGGAGCAGATCGGGTCAGAGTTGACCCATTTATTGACTTATTTAGATTTTTTAATCTATTCGGTCAGCTTTTCCTATTTTTCCATATTTTTAATTTATTTTTGGTCGACCTTGACCCGCTGCAACCCGATTTATCACCTATAGGGCGAAAAAAATTTGCCCCGTTCTAATTGGAGCACCGCGTGAATCAGTTCAAATTGCCATCCTCGTACATAGCCCAGTAACCAAAAGACTTCTTAAAAGCTGGCCCTATTTCTGTGGCTAACAGTTGATACCCCGGCTCTCCCTCGGTTCCCAACCCCATAAAAGAAATTGTTCGACTCAAAAAGCATCCCCAGAAAAGCAAGAAACTAATGAGTAATCAGAATCAACCGCCTGTTGGTGTACCTCCTCCTCAAGGCATGTCAACCATCAAATCCTTCTTACCATTATGCATTTTTGTTTTCTTGATTTGATCTTGCAGGAATTTTAATTGGGTTTTTCATTACCACAATCAGGTTATCCGCCGGACTATCCAAAGGACGCAGCCGGGTACCCACCACCGGGGTACCCTCCGCAGGGCTATCCACCACCAGGGTACCCTCCACAAGGGTACCCACCACAGGGGTATCCTCCACAGGGGTATCCTCCGCCGGGGTATCCTCCGCAGTATGCACCTCAATACGCTCCCCCACCGCCGCCTCAACAACAGCAGCAGCAGTCGAGTAGTGGCGGTTGCATGGAGGGCTGGTATATACGCGGACTATATTGCAATTCTTAATTTTGTTTGAATCATGTTTGCATGGAAGGCTGGTATGCATGGTGTCTTTTAGCTTTAGATCTGACAGATCTGAGGTGATTTTTCTCGGCATTTGGTGTTCCGGTGACCGGTGACTGGTGAGTTACTTGCGAGTCGACTCGTTTGGCACGTTTGTGTCAATCAAGATGGAGGAAGAGATCTTTTCCTCATTTCGCGAGATGCCCTTCTAACGAGCGGGTTTATGAGGGTGTTTTTGACAATGTCAATTGGTGGAAGCTGACTGGACCTGACTGAGAATTTGTTTGTGTTCTTGATAATATTTTAAATAATGGAAATTTTTGCTGAAATTTAACCATATATTTTCCCCCCAAAAAAAAAAAAAAATTTATATCCCAATAATCTTTCTTTATATTCCAACACACATTTTCCTATAAATCACATTGTCCAAGAGTGCATAGTATAATGTACAAAATTATAACGGTAGCTTATTTTCATGCTATCAAGGGATTAGAATATAGAGTAACTAGTTTTGTTGTTCTTTCTTTGATGAAAAATGTGGATTCTTTTCATCATTAAACAACTTTAATTAATTAACGCATTTAATTTCTGCAGTTTGGCCGCCTTATGCTGCTGCTGTCTCCTCGATGTGTGCTTCTAATGATGAAATCATGTAAAGCGATTTGTCGAGGGACGAAATGTGATCTCAAATTGCAGGGATATCAAGGGGCATTGCAAGGAGGATCACTATCAAGTATTTTTCATCCGTGGTTTTCTCCTTAAAAATAATATGCATCTCGTCTTGGATTTTTATAGTTGAATGCTCGCGGTTTCATGTTTTCTAACAAAAACATGTGATGCTTTCAGTCTCCATATGTAATTTCTGATTGATCCCAAATTGTTATTTTAAGTGTATATTTTCTTGTCTTTATGTTGATTACTTAATTAATGAGGTGAGCCAAGTCTTCTGTCATGAACTTTTTTCTAAGTTAGTTGCTTTTCCTTTGGTAGTTGGGACTTGGGAATAATGTCAGAATGGTGTTCAAAGTTGATTATTGAGCTGCAGTTAGCTTATTCTTGAAGTTGCTAGCTGGGAAATATTAATAAACTTGTACTAGGTTGCTTTTCTTGGACTAGCTTATATTGATTTGAGGTTTTTTTTCTTTGATGTCTGGGTAAATGTTAGTGGTTTAGCTTCTTTTGAAGTTGCCTACCTTTGATTTGCTTGTTAAATTATTCTCCTTTAATGCCTGGGAATAAAATAATGGAGTCATTACTCATTAGTCAACTGTGCTTAGTTGCCTTATGTGATTCTCTTATAATTGACGGGGAAGCAAGAAGGAATAATTTCCTTCAGCTTTTCAAAAAGAGAAGGTTCCTTGTGTTGGAAGTACTTGTATATCTTTTGCTTTACTATTTGTTATCAATTTGCTATTTAGCAAAAACATGAGATGGATGTCATTATAATTATGTGGTGTTGCCTCCTCTTCCACCGGTTTTCTTCACATGGCATAGACCCACATTCTCTATTATGGAGACCACGGTGTCTCTTGATCAAAGTTGTCATTACCGTACAATGTACATGTTTTTCCTCTAGAAAAGTTATATGTAATGGGATCCAGTACTATTATTATGCATCTTACATGACATGTCTAGTGATGTGATGGAATCTTAATTGGATGATCTCTTCCTTCCATTCTCATGTCAACTTATCTTGTTGGGATGCTGGAGTACACTATTTATGTTGATTTGGGCTAGTCTTTAAGGGTGTAAGTGGTGAGACTGTAGCGGTAGAACAATTATCATGGGTGCCAATTTATAGTTACGGCTGATGTTGTATGTCTCTTATCCAACCTCCTATATGTGATTGCGCCAAATGGATATGAGAAGTTTCTTACAAAAGCTAATTATCACTTGGTGATGTTTAGGGCATGATTACATGGTGAATGAGATTCAGAGAGACCAATAATATAGCTGATTTTCTTTGCAAGACTAGGGAACAATTTTGCAGCGTTAAACAATAAATGTAGATGGCTTTATTTTAACATTTTCGTCATTTCTCAGCATTGTTTTAACAGTTTCTAAACAATACCATCACTACTACCCAATCCATGTCAATATACAACTAAACTGATCTGCGCCATTTCAGGAACTGACCCAGATATTTAGTTTCTACACCCAGAGGGGAAAGTAATCTCCATTTCAGGAACCCCGGAGCTTTTTGATGGACTCTGTAATCTCCATTTCCTTCAACTTCGGTGATTTCTCTAACAAAAGCCTGATGAGCGCCATTTCAGGAACTGACCCAGAAATACGTCCCATCTCCACACATTGAAGTCGAGTTAATGACACATCCGAGTAGTCTTGCACTTTTAGAAAGTCCAAAACATCACTTGCAACATCGCAAAAAAACACCTAGAGGGTAAAATCTAGTTTATAATAATTTTTATCCAATGACAAAAGAAGATTATAACATAGATCCATTACTCACCCAGACATTTAGTTTCTACACCCAGAGGGGAAAGTATAGTTTATAATAATTTTTATCCAATGACAAAGGAAGATTATAACATAAATCCATTACCCAAATATTTAGTTTCTCCAGGTTTGGCGAGCTTCTGATCAACCAAAGGGTGCGTGCAAAATCTTTCAACGATCCAAGACGAAAACGTTGTACAGTCAGAATCTTAAGGTTGTTTAAAGTAGAGGGAAGTTTCGTTGGGACCTGATATGCATCAAACTACAAAGACGATGGCATAAGCAAAGTCGGATATATAGTTCACGCGATAAATGCAAGAGAAAATGAATTTATAGAGCAACCTTACATTTTTGAAATAGTTGCCCACGTCAAACTCCTGAAGGGATGGCAGAGCATAGAAAAACTCAATGAAGTTAAGAGATACACCTTTCGGGTGTCTATACCACCCTTCAATATCTATATCTTTGCCAGTAGCGGGGAATTCTTAAAACAAACAGATGTGCAACCTCTCAATTCAAAGTCTCTTAGCATTGGAGCATCAATTTCTAAACAAAATCTATTTCGGATATACAACACCAATTGCTCCAGTAAGGGGCAGCTAGTTATCAAAGTTCCTATTACTTCATTTTCAATGGTCACATCAATCAAATGCAACATAGTCAGGCTATTAAATCCTTTGAAGCTTGGTGGACAAGTGATTATACAGGAGTAAAGCTTCAAATGTTTCTACTTTGTGCACATAAATATTGACGAAGGCAACTTGTAACCCCTCTCGATTCCAAAACAGAAATCTTCAACGCCATTCTTTGACAAGTAAATGATCAGTTGGTCTATTTCTGAACAACTCTCAAGTTGTCCATTATTGAGGGAAAACTTTGTAATGGGACCCTGGTGAAATAAAAACATGGAAAAGGATTGATGCAAACTTCCTACTAGTCAATTCTTGGTCTCCTAATTCTAGCCATGGGCTATAATCAAAGATCAGATGCGGCAGGCTGATCCATTTATGCCTCCATTCTTTACACAAAATACTTGTCTTGACAGCATCACGTATTGTCAAACGTATAAGAAAGTTATCCATTATGTTGTCAGGAAGGTTGCTTATCATGTCAACAGGTTGAAATGGGGCAATGTCCATCCTGCAATTTTATTGGCAATGATAATTTTGTGAAAAAAAATAAAGGCTTTACGTGATTAGAAGTGATGTCTAGGCATGGGGTAAAGATGCTAAGCAATAAACTTCCTTAACACCCTGCAGTTACATTATTGGATCATGTGATACATGAATATTTCCACAACAACTGAATAATCGAAAATGGAGCAATTCTATGAAACGGAGAAATAAAAATAAACGAGAACACCAGCTAGCCAACACGGATAACACCAGCAACAAAACAGTAACATCAAATAGTTTCAGAAATTTGAAAAGCAAAGTGATGAGTGCAACAAGCAACACATAATGGGTAAAATGACGACTTAAAAGAATAAAAAGGAAAAACTCAAGAGATTCAGGTTAGTTTTGAATCCCATAATCCCCTTCCAAAAGCTTAAGAATCTATGAGTGAAAAGAACCTCATATCTAATGTCATAAAATTCTTGTCAAAAATAATATAAAGTAGCATAAAAAAGTATAGAAATCCATCTTTATGATGGGATAATAAGTGGATTTTATTTGGTTATGATGTTAAAATATGGTACGAGGATAGCCTCACTAGATAATTGGTAAAGGGATAATAATATTTCACCATCCATCCTATACCCTCATTTACACTTCTCACCTCAGCCCTTGGTTGATTCTTTTTTAATTATTCTACTTCTGTCTTTCCTTTTTGCTGCAGTTTTAATATTCTATGGAGTTAGATCGGGACATGTGACTTGGCTGTTTTCTATTGGTTTATGGAGCCCCGTCAGACTCCACAGAAATCACTGCAATTTTAACGGATTGAATGACATTTCCTTTTCGCCAAATAAGGTAACAACAATAAGAACAGCAGCAACAATAGATATGTACTAATGTGCAAACTATATGTACTAATGTGCAAACTGCCGACACTGGGTGAATGCCAAAAGAATTTGAAATCTACAATTTATAGCCATGTGTCAGTCAACAGCAAAATTAACACGTAGTCAATTGGCAGTTGGCCATTTATGACAATGAGGACGATGTGAAAAATAATGCGGTAACACTTCTATTTAGTTTTAAATTTTTTTTTTTTTTAACAGATTTTTTATTTTAAAAAAGCACATCTTCATGCAAGCATCTATAACTGAAGTCTTCAAAGAATGATGCGGTCAGAGAAATGAAACAAATGTAAAAGGAGGAACCGAGCTCCCATTCTATATTCATAAAGAATTTAAATCTAAAGGTGAACTTCTAATAGATATAATCACATTAAAACATATCTATTTATCTCATCCGAAAAAAGTAAAATCTAACCCTATTTCCCAAATACAATTTCAATTTCAGGTGTCCCTCGTTTTTACAACATCCTCCTCCCTAAACCGATAGTATTCAATTCGACTTCAAATTTAAACTAAGTAATGCTACATGGAATATTGATCAATGACAGTAACATGATGAATATGCAATTAACATTACTCAATCAAACCCATTAGGAAGGATCCTGCTCTGGCAACTAGAGTTTTTTCAGTTAAGCACTACATGGTACACAATGTTTCATACAAGCAACTTAACGGATTATTGTGTAAAACAAATTGGAAAAGTGGCAAAAAAATGAGCTCCCATCTTTTCGACTTTCGCCAAGAGACTCCAATATCTATAAGTTCATACCTGTTGATTGTGGCAGGCAACAGCAAAAATTTTGGATAGGCCACTTGTATAACTGCATTTCACAAGAAGTGGATCAATATTGCTCCCAAATAAGCAAGCACTCAGGAAAATGCTTTTTATTTCCCACCGTTTGTAGATAAGTTAACCAACGTAACTTATTTCTCTCCCCAAAGAAGGTCACTAATTAAAAACATTTAAATTTGTATCTAGTCATAGTGACTGTGAAAGAAGCAGGGATTGCTGCTGATAAGGGGTAAGTTGGAGGAAAAACAGAAATGTATTAAGTACCAATCTGCAGTCAATTTTATCAGATTTCCTATAAGTACCAGATAAAGTGGATGGGAACTGGGAATAAACAAAACAAAATTTCAACTTTCCTTCTAATGTACCGCATACCATACCATATTTTTTTTATTGTTTTTCTCATACTAAATCACGGATCCCAAATGAAGAGACATAACATATAACAAAGTGAATACTCAAATACATTCAGTTTCACTTCAAATACGGTAATATTTTCATATGAGAAACCGAGGCAACAAAATATAATTGTCAACGGAAACAAGAAGCTTGTTCATATGAAGCCTGCTTCTGTAATCAGTTTTACTGCTAATCCACCCCAAAAGAACAAAAATAAAAATAAAAAATCCTTAGCGCCACCACAAAAGGAAAAATAAAAAGAAAAGGATAGCGACCAGCATCATTAATATATTCATTTGAAAAACTAAGTATCATAAGTTGAGAGAACAGAGAAGAACCGCACAGCAAACACAGAGGGGAATACGGCACCGCCTGGGAAGCGGGTTTCAGACTGCAAGTGGATAGCGAGGGTTAAGTGGAGAACTGATGATTTAGAAGGGTAATTTGCAGCAAAGATCCCCAACATTTACACTCATATACACTTTAATCCATAATTTTTAAACCTAGACGAATAAGCCCTCAACTTTTGTATTTACATGCATTTTCAGCCAAATGTATGTATTTAGCAAAATGATTTAGCAAAAATTTCATTTTACTTACATGCAGATATGTTATTATATCTACATATATATATATATTAAATATTTAAACTATAAGCACCCCGTACTTATAGTCTAAATGTGTGTCACGTATTGTATACAAGCATAATAACATCAATGCATGGAGAAAATAAAATTTCTGATATATTTAGTTATTAAAATGTTAGGGTTCATTTGATAATTATATAAATGAAATACCATTATGTTTTAAATGAACTGAAAGAGTAAATTTACTTCACGTGAGAATACAGGAAAATTATGTTTTTCAATTTTTGTGTAATTTTTTACTCGTTTACGGAAATGCATTTTCAGAAATAGTGAAAGAGAGAGTGCTTTAAGTCTTTCTAAAAATTGAAGACAGAAAATAGTGCGCAAACGCTAACACATGTGAACAAAAAAGTGACATATGTACATAATAATAAAATATTAAATTAAATTTCACATGACTGTTTTGTTATTATATAAACATATTACTTTTCTTTACTTTTATGTGACATGAAATTTAATTTAATCAAAACAGGATTTTATAAATGGCTACTAAATGGAACCTAAACATTGTATTAATGAAATATATGCACTCGAATAAAAGTGCAAATGACTGCGAACTTGTTCGTCTAGATATAAAGGTTGGAGATGAAAGTGTAAATGAGTGTAGAAGAAGAGGACTTTGTGGGAACGAGTAATTTAAACGTACGTTGCACGTTACATGATAACGCAAAATTGTACAGATATAATTTTCATTAAAAAATTATATACATGTAGTAAAAAAAATTTAAATTATTGATCAAATGATAACATGCAATACAAAAAAAAAAAAAAACAAAAACAAAAGAAAAAAATCTAACACAAAAGAATAACTAACTTTGGATTATGAAAAAGAAGTATTGATGATGTCATAATAGAGTGATTATTAATTAAGTTTTATCATCTATCTTTGATGGAACTTTTCAAGTATAATTAGGATGTGATTTACTAAGATTTTAAATCTTAAATAATTACACAATTATTATAAGGATATTGTTGGTATTAAAACAAAAAGTTAGGGACAAAGTTGGAAAGCGAATGTTTTACACACATCCCCACTTTTATATATTACTGATTAAGGCTAATTCTCTAATTACAATTGTAGAAATTGTTCAAAAGAATTTAATCAAGATGAGAAACATGAAAAACAAAAACAAATTTAATGGACTTCAAAACTTTCCTGGATTGCCGCTTACAATCATATAGAATTTTTACTCACAAAAAAGATTCCAAGTATTACAAGAAAAAATATCACAAATTATACGCATCTTTCAATTTCTATACTTTACACAACCCGCTAATAATACAAAAAAAAAATCTCAAGATATTAGACTGCTATTTTTTTTCACATAGCCGGCCAATTTCTACTATTTTTGCATACAACATGATTTATAATGCGGAGTTGCATAATGCAAATTCATATTTACTTGGCCTCCATCATATTTAATTTTCTGACTTTGACGATTGTTGAGATGCTTGAATCTCATTTAAACCGCTAACACATTGTGCGTATCTAATGTTAAGTATTGGCTTTTTGACTATCGTTGTTCCTTTGTCTGAATCTTTTTTTTTTTAATGAGAAGTATCACTACATCAAACCCAAATTAAATAAAGAGTACGAGACCAACCCACTTAGAATTATCATTTAGTGACGTCAGGGCATGCTGGTGCCCGCTAGGTTGTACATGATAAAAATAGGGGTCTTTTTGCAAAAATCTGCTTAACTTTAATTTATTTTTAAAATACTTGGTAAAGGTTTTAAATTTAAAAAATACTATGCAACATATTGTGTTACACGGGTAACGAGGTATGTTAATTTTTTTTACTTTTCTTAACATTTTTATTATTTTTTCTCTTTAATAAATCTTTTTTAATACCCCCTTCCCCATCCCACCCACCCCGGCCGGCCAGCCGGCGAAGGTTAGCCAAAATTTTCTTTTTTGCTTTTTATTCTTTTTTTTTCCTTTTTTTATTTTTGCTTTCCTTATTTCCCTTTTTTTTCTTTGTTTTCTCTCTTTTCTTTTTAATCATTTTTCTATTTAAATTCATTTAGTGTCAATTGTTTGACGTTTTAATTCATATAGTATAATATTTTATACTATTTTAACATAGGTTGTTATACGAATAACATAACCTGTTAAACAAATAATATAAGTTGTTAGATAAATAACATAACTTGTCATACAAATAACATAAATTGTTTAATAACATATATTGTTACACGCATAATGTATTTTGTTACACAAATAACAAGACTTGTTATGCAAATAACATAGTTTGTTCTGCATATAGCATAAACTTGTTATACAAATAACATAGCGTGTTACGCACATAACATAACATGTTGGACAAATAACATAGTTTTTTTTGCAAATAACATAAGTTTTTATTAAGCAATGAATCAAAACAATTTTAAACAATATTTAAATAGCTATAAAAAGCCCTATGGTAAAAAAAAAAATAGAAAATCGTAAATTTGAGGGCCTAAGCAACCTCAGATGGCCGAAAATTGATTGTGCTCATCAACCTTTCTCGATTGCCTCGTTGTTTCAAAACACTAAATTATACACTGAAAGACAAAACACCCAAATTTTAACCCAATCTTCCATCTAAGTTTCCCTCAATCCCATTCTGTCATGTGTTTTACCTTAGCTTTTTACAAAAATATATTTAATAATATAGATTATTAGACAAAAAACATATATTATTACACAAGTAATATAACTTGTTACGCAGATAACATAACTTGTTACATAGGTAACGAGCCTTTGAACTTGAAAATATTATTTATCATGAAACAAATTTTATCAAAAAATTGTTATAGGAAACAAAAAAAAAACCAAAAACAAAGAAAAAAGCAAGAACAAAAATGAAAAAGAAAAGAAGAAGAAGATTCCGACAACATCGTTGGAAAAAGAAAAAGAAAAAGAAAAAAATCAAAAAGAAAGAGGGAGAAAGGAAAAAGAGCAAAAAAAGAAATGAAAAAAAATCGCCGGAATCCTGCGGCCAAAATTCAGCTGTTGGAACCCAGAGATCGGTCTCTGGATTTCCGTTTGTTGGTGGCTGGCTGGATTCTGGCCGACAGTGGTGGGGTGGGGGTGTAAAATTTAATTAAATAATAATAAATAAAATAAATAAAACAACTAAACATAAACAAATATTTTTGGAGATATGTTTTAGAACTAAGTAAATGGTGCAATTTACCCATAAAAATATTAAGATATTCAGCGTGACCGATGTGATATGTAAGCTTGCTATCTGTAAATAATTACTAACAAAATATTTGAAAAAACGGGGTAATGTCTCTATATTATCATTAAACTATTTTCTCGTCACACAATACACATAATCAGATGATAATATCACCTTATTTCACAATGTACACAAAAATTATCCAACTGGGAAATGCTTGATATGGAAATAGTACTACATTCAACTCCACAGCACTAGTTCAATTGACTTTTACATTTGGAGTCTCAATTTTAATTTGAGCATTCGGCGATGCACGCCAAAAGTTTTTTAGCTCCATCAAAGCCCCAAGCGATGTGTGATCCAACTTGCGGGAACTACACAAAATAAACATGCTCTTCAAGTTTGGTGATTTCTCCAATAAAAGCTTAGTCATTGCCATCTCAGGAGCTGATCCAGAAGCATTTTTCACTCTCACATCCTGAAGCCGATTTAATGATAAATCTGAGTAGTTTTGCACTTTCAGAAAGTCCATTGCGTCGTGGACTTTATTTCTACCAGAAATCTAGAGAGATGGAAAAAAAAAATATTTGGTTTATCATTTTTATTAGACGAGCAAAAGGAGATTGAAACAAAGATATTCATTACTCACCTTAATACTCAGTTTCTCCAGGTTAGGCGAGCTTCTGATCAAGAAAAGAGAACACACGAGTTCTTCCAAATAATCAAAGCTCAAACATCGTATCTTGAGAATCTTAAGGTTGTTTAAATTAGATGGAAGTCCCGTTGGGAGTTGATGTGCATCAATGTACTAGAAAGAAGTTGTCAAAAGCAAAATTAGATATATATAGTTCACCAGATAAATGCAAGAAAGAATGAATTTACAAAGCAACCTTACTTTAGTGAAAGAGCGGTCCACCGTCAATTTTTGGAGTGACGGTAGAGAACTAAAAAACTTAATGAAGTTCCAACTTATCTCTAGCTCGCGATTTCTTAGAAAGTACCCACCAATAGATACCACAACAAGTACTGGGGAATTCTTAAAACAAACAGATGAATAACTGCTCAAATGAAAGTGTCTTAGTACAGGAGCATCAATGACTAAGCAGTTAAATTCATTTGGGACAGCCAATGACAGTTGCTCCAGTAAGGGGCAGCTAGATACCAAAGTTCCTATTACTTCAGTATCAATTGTGACACATAACAATTCCAACCTAATCAGGTGCTTAAATCCTTTGAAGCTCGGCGGACAGTTGATTTCACAAGAGTAAAGGCGCAAATATTTCAACTGCGTGCACATAAATAGTGACGAAGGCAACTTGTAAACCATCCCTGTATGAAAGCAGAATTATTCGACACCATGCTTTGACAAGTAGAAAATCAGGTGGTTTATTGCTGAACAACTCTTTAAGGAATGGAAGAGTGAGGGAAAACTTCGAAATCAGTCCCCGGTGAAATAGAAAAACTTGGAAAAGGATAGATGCAAACTTATTACTTCTAGTTGATTCTATGTCTCCTAATTGATTCCATAGTGTATCATCAAAGATCAGCTGCGGCAGGTTGACCCATTTATACCTCCACAGTTTTGATAAAATACTTGTTCTCACTGCATCACGTATTGTCAAATGTATGAGAATGTTATCTGTTACGTTATCAGGAAGGTTGCTTATCATATCAACCGGTCGATATGGGCCAACGTCCATCCTGCAATTTTATTGGAAATGATAATTATGTGATAATTTCAAATTACAAGCAATTAAAATACCAAATTTGCTTTAATCAATTAAAGATGATTATAGGTTAAATAAGGAAAATTATAGGATACAATTTTTCAAAATTCTTGAAAACATAAAAGAACCTTTGGAGTCAGAAACAGTTTCCATTAGAGCAACACCTCTGACAATCAATTATCAAGCTGAACCATTAAACGAGGAAAGAAAAAACCAACGTCCTAAACTAACTAGAAGGATGGAGCAAATTATTTTCACATTTTGACGATATACTAGGTGTAGAAGGGGAACAAAAGCACAAATTCCAGCTGATTCAGTCATGAAAAATCAAATGAGCTCCCATGTTTTAAACTTTCAACAAATTAGGACTTCAATATCTATAAGTTCATACCTGTTAATTGTGGTGTGCAACACTGAAAATTTTGGATAGGCCACTGATTAAAATCTAGCCATGGACGTGACTGTAAAAAAGGCAGCCAATATTGCTGCTGATCACAGATGCATCTTATGAGGGTTAAGTAGGAGAAATATAGGAATGGATAAGTTCCAATCTGCAGATAAATTGGGGTGGGAGGGAATAAACAACAGAGATTTTCAACCTTCTTCTAATGTACCGCATAATCACACGATCTTTCTTGTTTTTCTCAAGCTAAATCATGGATCCCAACAGACTATATTAATATAAACACAGCACATAACAAAATAAATAAATAACATTAACATTTTCATAGAAAGAAAACTATGCAACAAACATGTTCCTATAAAGCCTGCTTCTGTACTCCTTTTTTACTGAAAAACAAATAAATAAAAAACCCTTAACTCCACCAACAAAAAAAAAAAGAAAAGGATAGCTACCAGCGTCATTGATATATTCACGTGAAAAATTCAATGTAATCAGTTAGGAGAAGCTACGTTGCATGGAAACGGAAACAAGATATGAACGGGTACGGCAAAACAAGAAAACGTCATTTTTTTAAAAAATGTAGACAAACGCTATGAAAACACTATATAAATATTATTAATTTAGTTTTATAATTTTAATGTTTAACTTCAAAATAATATTAAATATTAATTAAATAATTGAAATAATGAAATCAATCAGTCTAACTAAAATTTTAACATAAATGAATCATATTTTTATCTTAAAACAACTCATAATTCACAAATTAATAACAAAAAGTCTTTAATTTTTCTTTGGTTTAATTGCAATCATACAATCACAAATTGCATTTACTCATAAGTTTATTTCAAGTTAGATTAAAGTAGTTTATGTTTGAAGCTCATAAATATTTTAAGTTAATTATAAATTAACTTTTAGTTCCTATAATTACGATTTTATTTTTGTTAAGACTTTGTAAATTTTATTGCTAGAGTTTCCTGAAAGTTTAGGGCATGTTCTCTTTACTGTTTTGAGATCATTTTTAGTTTTTAGTTTTTTAAATTATTGAAAACGCGTTTACTTTCAAATTTTTAAAAACGAATTTTGAAAAACAAGGAATTTTTTAATAAAGAAAACAAAAAAATGATAAAAAGTCGTTTTGAGAGTTTTTAAGCAAAATACGGTACTTAATTAAAAACACGAAAAACTCTTTCTTTTGTAAATTTCAATTTCTCTCTCCTTTAATTTTACAACCCTTTGTCCCTCTGCCCCTAAATCAATTACGACTACTGCAGTACTACTTCTCTCCATCGTCTGCTTAGTTTCTTTCTCTCTCATCTAATTTATTTATTCTAATGATGCACCCAAATTATGACTATCCTATCCCTTCTCCTTCGTCCCTTCCCCCAAATGTTATTTCTTTCTCTCTCCTCTAATCTCCTTTTTCCTCATAACAAACTATATAGCAAAATTTTATATTTTAATCTTGGTAATAATACATTAAAATAAAATATTTTTTTAAGGGAAGAATAAATTATTTAATTTACTTAACAAGCAAATAAATTCTCAAAATGTCAAAAGGAACGTATTTTCCAAGTTCGTGTTTCTTAAAATAGTTTTAAAAAATGACGAAATAAACGTATTTTTAGAAATATGAAACAAGCATTCAAAATAGAAAATTAAAAATGAATTGAAAACTCAAAAATAGAAAACCGAATCACGAAAAGAACGCAGCCTTAGTTTCCATGGAGTTTCCAAAATTTTCAAAAGAAGAGGAAACTCTAATATCTCCAACATCAAACGATTGCCTTTTAAGAGTTTCCGTGCTTTATAGGGGAGAAGAACTGTGACCATGGCAGCCAAAGGGGAGAGATGACACTTCCCAATAATTTTTATTTACATTCTTGTCACACATTTTTCTATAAATCTAACTTTCATAAATTTATTTAAACAAAAATCTCCCAAAAATAAGCTCTAAATGAAAGAAGCAGTATATACGAAAAATTGTTAAGTCTTATTTTTCCAACAAAAAAATGTTACTTTCCCAACAACATATATATTATATATATTGAAATTTGTGAAAATAAGAAGGTGACTATATTTGTGGGACAGAGGAGTATATTTTTAAAAAAATAAAATTATCCCATTTGTGAATCTATTTGTATACTCATTTGCATGCGTGGTATCAGTAAAAGTAGAAATATGATTTTCATTATTAATTTAACTAGTAAATTAATGTTTTTGTGTATGAAATTCGACTATAAGATTGAAATGAAATTAGATGGTTTGTGAAGGAAGGAAACAATTAAAAAGACTGAACTTTATTTTAGAATGAAATGAAGATAGACACACAATTATTTTTATTTTTTATTTTTAATATCTATGGGGAAAGAATTTCATTTTCATTGGCGATAAGGAATGTAGTATAGTTATTAACGAATAATGCTATTTTTTGTGCATAAAAAAATTATTTAACATAAAGAGTGATAGATCTGGACTGATAATCGAACCCTTTCTAGGTTGAACACTCTTCTCTCTTTAGGCTCGCCTAAGTTAAGGAACTCGCCCCCTTCACTGCTTTGACTTCAACCTAAACTCAAAAATGATCCTACCAACTGTATCTTATATAATGTTTTCTATGTTTTATATATTATTTAATTAGTGTAGTATATCTCATTACTATGTTATAGAAAAGAGATTATTCCTAATTGAAAACCATATGGTAATCAGGAATTTTAGCATCCAAAAATATGGCACTCAAGACAAATTGGAGAAGTAGCAGGAGAAACATCTTGAGAAGAAAAGGAAGGAAGGAAAGAAAATGGACGTGCCTGATATGCCTGGGGTCCTTTTGGTATTCATTTGTGAGGCAAACTGCGTATAATCTGAAATCGACTATTTTAGAAATTGTGTTGTTGATCTGTGATATAGAAGAAAAATTAGAAAGATTG
>CAVNYN010039955.1:0-27225 GCA_963692815.1 Nyctanthes arbor-tristis
ATTATTTTCATAATTCCTTAGAAACATGAAAAGGTAGAAGTTCAGTTCACTGCAATTACTATTGCAAACAACTAGCCAGAAGCCTTTCCTATTCCATAGTTCTAATCTAATGGCAAAAGCCGCAAAAT
The DNA here is from genome assembly GCA_963692815.1 of Nyctanthes arbor-tristis. Lineage (NCBI taxonomy): Eukaryota > Viridiplantae > Streptophyta > Magnoliopsida > Lamiales > Oleaceae > Nyctanthes > Nyctanthes arbor-tristis. Next base: position 129 of record CAVNYN010039955.1, read on the forward strand.
AGACTATACTTGATCTGCCATACAAAATTGCAAATATATAATTCTCTGTTCAGAATTCCAAATATCATGAGTTTCAAACCAAATCAGTCCAGATTACTCCAGTGTGTGGCTTTCTTATCCAGTTCAACAAACCTCACTCTACCTACAGCCTTCAACTATGCAAATCACTGGTTATCAAATCTTTGACAGAGGAGTTCTGTGGGACATTAGTGAACTTATCAAATCTTGATGATCAAATAAAACGGACACGTCAGGATTTTATTCCTCCCTTAGTCAGAGCCTTATTTACTCTAAACGAAACCAGCATCAAAATACTACCACCCACAAAACAGTTAACCACTATGTTAACATTGAATTTGTAAAGCGACAGGATATGATATGCAAAAGCAAAACCCATACAGATTCAAATCAATAAATATTAAATCAAAGCAGAATATATTTTTGGATAATGCTACACATACACCCCATCTCGTGTCCACCCCACATCCACCCTATTGAATTCCTTATATATCGTGCTAAATTCAACACCCACGATATATAAGGAATTCAATAGGGTGGATATGGGGTGAACGAGATGGGGGTGGACGCATATCATTATCCTATAATTTTTTATGCTACCTAAAAAACCAAATTAGGTAATTGTTACCTTAACATAAGAAACATAAACTCCGCTATAATGTATATCAAAAAACTTTTCTAACACTGTTAGAAAATTAGTAATGTATAGCATGTATCTACTAAGCCCGTTAATGAAACACATACCTTGATTCAACTTGCGTGCAAACCAACCATCCAATGCATCACAGGCAAAGCTGAACAGAACCCAAATTCAAATATTTACTCAATTTAATGATCTTACTTCTATCTAAAACAAACAAACAAACAAACAAAGGTGGAAAAGATCCAAACCTAATAAAATACAGAGCCGAGAAAAGATATTTGTTCTCAAAGCATATGGCGAAGGCAAAACAATTCATAATAATTCTAATGTATCCTGCATGAACATTGACCAAAATAACACGTCATTGAATCAATTGCAAGTATGCAAGAAGACGAATTTCGCCTTTCATATAAAAGCTTATCTTGGGTGGTTAGAGATTTAGTCTAACAAGCCTTCATTACTTCCAACAGACAAGAAATGGATCCAAAAACAAATAATCATATAGCTGAGATACTCACCGATGATGTTGGGAACATAAAGGTAAACAGTTAACGTGCTGGGTCTCAATTTGTCCGCCATCACTGCACCGAGAACGCGAATCCCTACAACTGGAATTATACGGAATTTACAGTAGAATTCAGAATCCCAGCATCCAATCTCAGTTCCAAGAATCAACTCGAATATGGAAGAATTGGCTAGTTCTCATGCAATATTATGGGTTCACACTAATCCAGGTGAGAAAAACAAGAGTTCAATGAAGTAACTTCGAATCGGATGAGAGAGATACATTCCTTTCTCATCGAAAATGGAAGAATATATTCTTTGCGACGTACAGAACTCATGGCCAAAATGTACTTTGGTCCCTTAACTTTTTACCGTAAAATTACAGTAGAAGTCCTCAATGTATGATATTTTGATAATAACATCCTGAACTCTTTTGTATTGGACTCGGAAAGAATCCTCCCAACTTTGTTTGGCATGTTTTATAAGGGCAATCCGTAATCGGTTCGTCTCACTTTGCATATTGGTCGTAAATGTGAAAAATTTGGTGCCACAGATTTAAACCCCATATTTTTTTGGTGTTGCACCTTTGTTAGATGGGAAATATCCAAAATGGCTCATAAATGTTATTTCTTACTTGGTAACCAAAATTGAAGTTAATCCTTAAGAAAAAAAGGGGAAAAAAATACTAAAGTTAATCCATACGAAAAATGAAAAATGAAAGCTAATAGTTTTGGCATAAACTTTAAGAATAATGCTATATAGCTCAAGTGGTGTTTGGCACCATTTTAGGTGACATCCAATGTGTCATTAAATGATAAGTGAAATTAAATAAATAAATTAATTAATCACTTAATTCAACTTATCATTTAATGCCACCTTGATATGATGCCAAACACCAGCGATGCTAGATAGCATTACTTAAACTTTAAAGGTCATTCTGAATAGCTTCCATCCAAAGAACCAATAACTCAAGGATATAAGGTTTTCAGAATTTAGTACCAAATTTTATGAAAACGGGACAATATTATTATTTAGGGACGAAATGCACCAATTATCGTGCTTTGTGTTGTTATAAGGATAGTAGTACTTCAATCCACAGTACCACCATCTCATGTTTATTGTGCACACCGCACCACTTATTGGAAGCTACATATAAAGTATGCTTATATTGTTGTTGCTTAATACTAGTATAGCGCTTGAATGGTGAATTACCGCAAGATCAATTGCACGCGGAGTAAAATGCGGAAAGATGAGAATTTGAGAAGAAAATGGAGGGCATGACATATAAGACATAGAAGATTGTGACATACATGACAGAACTTTTCTTTGCCACTGTAGAGAAGAAAACCTCAGTTCCATTCTCTCACTAGAGTCTAGCATTAGATCAAAATTAGAGAAAACCTCCTTGCGATTGATAATAAGCACAATAAGACATGTCTAATATGAATAAGGGAACATGCTAACTATTGTAAAGTAGTGATACGAATAAGACATGTCTAATATGAATTAGGGAACGTGCTAACTATTGTAAAGTAGTGGTATGAATGAGTCAGGATGAGGCAGCTTGAGAGCCTAAAGTTTCGATCAGCTCGTACTTTTTCCTGCCTGAGGCAGAAAAGCTCGATATTCATTTGTAATATACATACACATTGCTATAAATATATATATATATATATTACTTCATACAATTTCCTGAAAAAGGATTACGGTATATATAATATATACATATACATATACATATAACCTATGACGAGTTACACCCCAGGCCTTCCAAAAACTTGTATTCTTGGGAGTGCATGAATGTGAAGACCTCCTTTTACGTGAAGAGTAATCATGATTCTATAAGTCACATTTTCAGTGTCATTCTCTAGTTTGAAACGGATGAAACAGACAAGAGCTGCCGATACTATCTTCATTTGCCTATATGCAAAATCTTTCCCAAGACAAGTTTGAGGACCAGCCTGAAAAGGCAAACAATAAAAAATATAAACTCTCAGATAAAATATTTAAACCTTGTTTGATTCTCTTTATCAATTCTCTTTAAATTTTACCTATTATTGATTTAACAACTGATTTGATAAGTTTTCATTTATAACCACAAATTTCAAACTTCTATTAAATCTAGAGGAACCCAATGAAACCAGAGTATGATAACATATTCCGGTAGTTATAACCGTAGTAATTATAACCAAACTTTGTTTTGAAAAATTTTTTCATTTTCAAAGTTTAACGCTATAAACATCAAACAAGTTAATGCAGAAATTAAGCAACAATAACAAAGGAATAGGAAGGAAACAACATAAAATTATATCATGGTGAACTAGCAAGTCAGAGCAATATGAAAATCCTCATACACATGTTCAGGGAACTGCTCGAAGCATTGGGTACTTTTGAGCGATTTCTGGGACTTACTTCTGCCTTCTCTTGAGGACTTACGCTACTGCCCATACTTTCTATTTTCCCCAACATCAACCTGACTCTGCAGTGCTGCTAGGTTTACTCTTAGTTCCTACTTCCAGTTTTCTGGTACATGTCTCTTCCCTTCGTTGAAGTCCGCCTCCTTTTTTATATCAAGGAGTTGGATTACAATTGCTTTCTTTCTACGCTAGTCCTAGCTAGAAAAGTACACAATAATTCAGAAACATTGCATCTTTTTTGAATTCGTAAACAAAAGTCAAAAAGTGCACAGTAAAAATTTAATTTTCCTAAAGTGCACAGTACCAAACAGTGATGAACAGTGTCTGCACAGTGTTCAACAGTGGTTGAACAGTGTCTGCACAGTATCTGAATGTGACATGTACAGTAACTGACGTTGACCCTGTCTGTTGCGTCTTTGAAAATTTTACAAGAAAATAACGAATCTTCTGGTCCCATCTTCTTGCTTTTTCTTCACGCGTAGTTGAAATCTTCAAAAGAAGTGTCGACTTACTTGTCTTTTTCTTCTGGTTGATCACGTGTTAGATTGAAGCTGTCAGTGCTATCTGCATCTGTACCATATTCTTTTCCTTGTGAAGATGCTGAGCCCCTGTAGGGATCCAATGGTCCTCCACTACTACACATAGAATAATTCTTTAGTAGCCGTGGTGCGCTCTTTCCTTCAATCAATCTTCTATATCCTTTAGAAACTGTTTCATCCAAGTCCAAAATTTTGAACGGTTGGAAAAATGTTTTAGCTTCAGTGGAGTAGTAGACTTTTGTAAAATAATCTTCTGCTACCAGGAACATATTATCATACTCTGGTTTCATTGGGTTCCAGTACCGGTCTGAACCATGAAATTTTGCCTTAACCATTCTGATTTGGTCAAGCAGAATAGAAGAGTTTTTTGTGATACTGAAATCGTGGGGGACATCTTCATCTTTTTTGAAAGAAGAGAAGATATGTGAGTGGGAATGTTGACTGTAGATTCTGCAGATTTTTCTTGCAGGATTAAATCGTGTTTCCCAAGAAGATAGTGAATAATCAATTTCAATTGCCAAATTATCACAAAAATCAGAAAAGCGATAATTGATGACGTTTCGTAATGGCGGTTGAACTTTAATATTATTTAGCTTTGTCATGTGCAGTGAAGCAACAAAACCAAAATCAAGTAAAGTTTGTAGCATAATTTTTAAGCCTTGGAAGTGATTAATTTCAAATTTATCAAAATTAATTTGACAAATAAGATATGAGAAAACCAGTTGACATCTGCAAAATGGCTTTGAGATATCAGCGTTTGAAAGGATTGTGGAAATTTTATCCTTGCAATTAGGATAAACCTTTCTGCACCTTAGAAAATGATTGACATGATAACACCAGTATGTGTTAATCCAGTCACATTCAATTTCTTGTTTTGAAATGCAAGTCAAAAATTGTTGCAATGTGTTGAAAATTTATTCATGTTGGTTTCCTATTAAATCAAGATAATAGGAGAGCTCAGAGATAAAAACATTCTTTTCTATTTTAGTTCCTGAAGTTGTTGCAATTTCAGTAAAAGATTGGCTTGTAATCCTATTAGGAGGAGTACGTTGCACATTTGGCAAAATAAAAATTTTATCTTTTTCAAAAGCCTTTTTTATTGCCTTCTCTACTTCAAAGAAAGAATTAAATCCTTTAATTGAAGGTGTTCCACAGAATTTTGGAAAATCTTTTGTTGCATTTTGGATTTCATCCATAGTTGCATAAATTTCATACTTTGGTCCGTTAAAAAGAACAAAGCATGTTGGAGTCTCCTGACCAGTCTTTGTTTTTGTTGGAATTTTACTAGATTTCCTTAGAGATAGGAAATATTCAAACAAAGAATTCACCACATGAATCTTTTTACCAGAGTCATTGTGTGATGTCGGGTCTCCATAAGTTGTCCACTAGACAGAGTTCTTCTTTGTTAAGAAGATGTCTTCTTTTGTCAGCATAATTCCCAGATTGGCTTGTATATACTGGAAGAAGAGATGTTCAAAATTGGAGTTTTTCCTGGAGAGTGGGACGAATGCCTTGAGCCTTCGGAGGCATGTTGAAATTTTTAGCTTTCGTGCAAGACAATCACAACAAAGTATTATTTGTTTTGTTCAAGAAGCTTAATATGTCTTGATAATATATCAGCAATCTGATTGTTTGATCCTTTAATATGTTCCCATTTAATTCTGAGACTACGATTAAGGACAAATTCTCTGAATTTTAACCACCTATTAAAGGTTAATTTCTTTTGTATTTTGTTTTGGCTATATCTTACTATAGCTTCGCAATTAGTGCGAATTGTTATTTGTTGTTTAGATATTATGAAGAGTGCAAAGCTTCAACAACATAGACTATTGCAAGCAATTAATAATCTAAAGAAATGAGATAGCTAGTTTCATGATATTTTCCAGAAGCATATCTACAAATCTGTTCCTCTTGTTTGGATAAGAATTCATTTGGTTTAGCCAAAAGAATACCTCCCCAACCATCTTTACTTCCATCAGTTTCAATTACCAAGTAATCTTTTCTTAATGTGAGTTTAAGGGGTTTGAGTGTTGAAATTGCTTGTTTGATATTTCTAACAAGCTTTTCATCTTGATCGTTGAATTTTATCAACCCAGTGCCACTAGTCTTATTATAAAGAGGGCCTGTCAGTTTAGACAAATTTTAGATAAATTGTCTAATATAATTTGCTGTTCCAAGAAATGATCTAAGAAGTGTGACATTTTCCAGTCTGTCTAGATACTCTAAAGCTTTCTTTGCAACATGATCTTGCAGCTTTATAGTTCCATTTCCAATTTCAACCCCTAAGAATCCAATGTGCCTTTTTCCAAGCTCTATTTTCTTCTTGGATACAACCAAACCATGCTTTTCAAAAAGTGAAAAGATAGTATGGAGATGAGCAATATGTTCTTCTTCTGTTGCAGAGAAAACTAAGACATCATCTATGTATACACAGGTGAAGTCCTTGTATGCATTGAACACATTATCCATCTTTCATTGGAAAACTGAAGGTGCATTTTTTAATCTAAATGGTATGACTAGCCATTCAAAATGTCCTTCTGTGCAATTAAATGTTGTCCAAGGGATTGAATCAGGGTGCATTTTTACTTGCCAAAATCCTGATTTCATATCAAACTTGGAAAACCAAGTTTTTCCTTGAATTCGTTGAATCAAACTATCTTTGTCAGGAATAATATACCCATCATCATGAGTATTATCATTCAGACGTCGATAATCAAAAACCATCCTAGATTGTCTAACCTTTTCAGAATGTTTTTGGACAATAAAGGCAGGAGTGCGATGTTTAGACATTGAAGGTCTTATAACACCAAGTCCTAACAATTGTTCAATATGTATCTTGAACTCTTGTTGAGCACAATCCTCATAGTTGAAGTTAGGAGATGTAATCTTCATATCAGGGTTAATGATATCAAGTTTACATTCAATTCCATTCTTGTCCCAAAATTTGACTGGATTATCACCAATAATACCAGAGTATTCTAGTTTCTTGATGATTTCATCAATTGTTGGATATGATGCAATTGTTTTAATTACCCTAACATTATTTATTCAGGCAAAATCATCAATTGTGATACCATGACCTAACCTCTTATCTACTGGATCTCCAGTATCGAAGGTTAACAAATACTTACTACATTCTTTTGTAGCATTAATTTGTGTTGCAATTAAAGCATTTGTTCCAATTTTCTTACAAGTTCCTGAGATTGTGTAGGGACATTTCTCATTTTCTTGTATTTGTGGAAGGATTTTTGGTTCTCTTAGGGTTTTGGTTGCCACCACCCTATAATCCTCGACCTCAAGACCATGAAGCCTCTGGCAGTAGGCAAGTGGATCTGTAGTAGGTCACAGGCTCTACACCCCTCGAATTATTGGTATCAGAGCATATTAACGATACTCTGGGACAATCATTAGAACAAAATGCAACTTATGGTCATAATAATGATTCATATGCAAATGATAACTTTCGAATCAGCTTTAATTCAACAGATTCATCAGATGCTGAGCATAATTATAATGGTCTTGATCATTATAATGATTTTGAACACTTTAATCCATATTCAACAGCTCCTACAGCTCGGGAAAATGATTCAAACCCTGAAACTCCATATCATAGCAATAGCCAAATGCTACGATTTAGATCCCAACATAGATTTGATGATTCTGGTTCCTATGATATTATGCAACCAGAAACTAATTCCACTAATTCTCACGAGTACCAAAGTGCTCCTGAAGACTTTTAAAACTTTCAATATCTTTTATGAATAAAAGAATTGATTATCTGGAATTAGAACAAGATACTTCTGAAAAGAAGATTATCAATATTCTTAAGGGACTTTCACAAAATATAGATTATGTGAAAGAATCCAACAACATTCTCCAAAAAGTTATCACAAACTTCCTTAACAAACAAGAAAATTTGTTGAACATTATATCTGGAATGAAAAAAACTGAATTATCTTCTAAAGAAGATGTGAAGTTATTAAATAAAACAATTTCTGATAATAGTTCTTTAGAAATTATCAGTAAAACAAATGAGTTATTGCAGAATGTCAATAAGCAAATTATTGACAATAAATTGCACTTTAACACAGAGATCATGAAATTAAAGGATATGGTTAAAGAATTAACAAAATCATTTAATGACCTCAAAAGACATGTTGAAAGTTTTTGATGAGCTATCAAAACCAACATCTCTTTGATGCTAAGAGATTCGTTGACTCTCTTTATAAAGCTCAAGGCAAGATAGAAACTGGATATTTCTTGAATGACTTTAGCATGAAGGGAGATGAAGCTCAAATTGCACAAAATAATCTTATCATTGCATTACTTGTAAAAATGCATGAAAGATTAGACAAAGTGGAAAAAGAAGTTTCCACAATTACGAAAGATAAGCTAAAAGCTGCTCCTTCAATGGATGAGATTGAACAAGCCTTTAGCAAAATTACTGTTACACCTTCTTCAGAGAAGAAATCTCTTAAGAAGAGTACAACATTTTTTACTTTCAATTCTGAAACTCCTAAAAGACATATTCCATGAATAGACAATCTTTTACTGGAACTTCAAGGACATTAGCTTCCACATCTGCTTCAACTTCAAATAATAGATCTTTGCTAACAAGAATTGTTAGTATAAAAGAAAGAGATCCTATTATTTTAGAACAAATTGCTGATTTGAAAAGATCAACAAGTATCTTTTCAAATAATGAATTGCGACTTATGAACCCTTCAACCCTTTATCAGAAAGGATTATTGGGAACTCAAACTGGTTTATATCATCATACAAGGGAAGAAATACTTGCTGTCCCAATAGGAACCCAAGTAACTCTTAATTTGATGAATAACATGTCTGCCAAAGAATTATTGAGATGTGGTCACAATATAATTCATTTTAGACTACTTGTCATAGGATTCAAAGTTCTAACACGAAAAGGACTTGGATCTAAAGCACTTGTTGCACTTCTTGACACACAATCTCCTCATATGGAACAAGCCAATTTGGGTATCACTGAAATTGATCTCAACAATAATATTGGCGTAGCATAAATTGCACCTGATAAATTCTTGAAAACAATTCCAGAATTTATTCAACATGTTAAACTTGCCATCCAAACCAAAGGTTTTGATGATTGGATTGGTAATAATATGGTTGTTAGGTTACATTTCATAGGAAAGACTATGAATAACACTAGCACTAGATGCAGATTGAAAATTGATGGTATCATCATTGCACTAGAGTCTTTTAGTGTAAGGTTTTTGGCACCATTAATTACTTCTTCAACATTTCATGCTGGTTCTGAATGGACAATTCAAAATCCATCAGATTCTTAGACAATTCAAAATCTAAAGCCAAGAGATGCACTAACTTATGTTGATGCATCATGACATCTATTTATTAGATTTAGAGACTATTACAATGATAGAAATCCACTTTCAGATAATGAAATAGAAAATGAAACCTCTAATGATTAGATATCATCAGAAATATTCAACAAAAGGATTAGGATCTATATTAGAACCTAATACCAAAACCGTTGATATTATTCAACAAGTAAGAAATTGTGGTATTCTTACAAATCTCAGTACACTTTCTATCCCTCCTAAGGAAGAAAATGTTGAGAACTATTGTTCAGATGATGAAATCAGTATTAGTGAACTCATCAATGATATTATCCAAAGTGATAATAACATGCCTAAACATTCCACTTCTGAAAAAAAATTTAACTTCTCCAATAACAGAGATAGTTTTTATTCCCCAAACTACTCTTATGGAATGATTTTTAGATGACAGCAAATCTGTTATTTCTAACACTTTATCATCTAAAACAAGTCATCGTGGTTTTATGGCTGTTTTAATGCCTAAAATTGAACCTGACACAATGAATTATTCTCTAGGACATCCTCATAGAATAAATGTCACTCCATATGATAATGAAAGAAAAGATTTGTATACTGCGGGAAAACATAGACCCCCAGATCCAAACTTTTACTTTCCCAATGCTATCCTAAATCTTGCTGGAGCACATCCTCAAGACTGGAACACTTATCTTGAATAATAGACTTGTGTAGTCTATAGAGACTATCAATCTAACCATAGTCATGTTGCTGACGGTGAAACAATGGTCCAAGTAGCTGAAAACTACTTAGGAGATGTTGTTAGAGCTATTTGGGAAGCTTATAAAACAAACTTTCCTGATAACCTTGCAAAACTTGTTGCTCAAGGAAACAACATTAATAATTTCACATATCTGATTCACAAAATCCTTACTATAGGAGATGTAAATACATGTCTTGTTTTTAGACAAACAGAGGCTATGAGAGATCTTGAACAACTTCAACTTAGAAATTATGTACGAGTTATCCCATTTCTACAAGATTTCTTTGCTCTCACTGCTATCTCAGGCAATTATTTTGCACAAGAGCTTGGCACTAGATTATTTACCAAACTTCCTGTGATTTAGGAAAGGAAATTGCTAAAACCTGGACTAAATCTAATTGGACAAACTTGTTACCTGAATATAATAATTTAGGAGCAAGAATCAGCTTTATTATTTCTGAACTTAAGAAACGCTGTACTTATATCAAGATACAGAAAGATCTTAAGAGAAATAAGATGAGATTTTGTAGCCAGATCTACACTCCTCAACAATATGAGGCACCACTTAGGCAGCCTAAACCTAAGAAAAAAGGTTAAGGAATCTGATCCTAAGAAAAGTAAATCTTACTACTTGAGGAAGTCTAAAACTAAACCTCCTTATCTTAACAAAGATAAGCATGTCAGGAAACATGACACAAGTAAGGTTTACAGAGAAAATCGCACATGCTTTGCATGTAAATAGCCTGGACATCTTAGTTCCACTTGTCCATCTGCACATAATCTCTATAATAGAGATGCATGTCTGGTGAACACGATAAATGAAGATCTCATTGAAATTTCTGATGAAATGTCAAGAGATGAAACCATTTATAGTATTTGCTCTATTGAAGCTCTAAAAAGAGAAGAAATAAAACAAATGGAAGAAATTCCAACTCCTCTTTATCCAGAAGATGAACAATACCAAATGCTAGTATCAAAATATACAGCATACCAATGTGGTTCATATTTCACAGATAATTTTATCGCACAAGAAGGAGAAGATTTATTTACACAATTGGGATGTGTAGGTACTTCTCAATCATAACTCCATGATCCTAGGTTAACCACTTGTGAACACAGTTGGAAACATAGGTATGGAAGTGACAACATTAAATGTTGTACTTGTGAATGGTACATGCCTTTAATAGACGTTTTAAATGTTTAAAACGTTTGATTGAAATTTGTGTAACTTGTATCAAACTAATGTTTGATATAGATTTACCACAACAAGAAAAGCCAACCAGCACTTCTTCTAGTTCTCTTGTAGAACAAAGGCTTTCTATTCTTGAAACTCGTTTCAATCTTTTGGAACAACAATTTCTTGAATATATTCAACAACAAAAGAAAGGTAAAAAAAAAGAATCCATTGAGGATTTGTTACCTGAATCTTTAGAGTTTGATCTCACAAAAGGCATAACAATCCAAGAAACTTCACATAGTTCAGAGCATTGTTTTGCACATACTTTAGAGGACCCTCAACAAAGTGAACAGATAACTTTAATTTGTAACACTAAAGTCCCTAAAGATCTTCTTGTTCTTATGGCAATAAATGTCAAGGGACATAAGAAACAAGCTATTGCTTTAGTTGATACTGGTGCTTCTTCAACAAGTGTTGATGAATCTCTTGTACCACTAACTGCAATTACTAAAACAACTCGCCCACAACGTATTACCCAATACGATGGCACATCAATATTAAATGAAAACATTTTTTACAATGTCAAATTTAGTATTCAAACAAATTGTAATATGTGGTCTAGCGAAATGCACTTACCACAAGTATGGATTACAAAATTAAAACATCAGCATATTAAAATCATGCTTGGACTTGATTTTATCTATGTCCAACAAGATTCCCTTGTTGTTACTGCTGATTATGCTTTATTTAGCAAATGGTCAGTTTTAACACCAGTTATCTCAGAGTATGCACTAAGCAAGCGTGGTGGATACCTAAGAGAACCAAAAATCCTTCCACAAATACAAGAAAATGAGAAATGTCCCTGCACAATCTCAGGAACTTGTAAGGAAATTTGAAAAATGCTTTAATTGCAATGCAACTTGATGCTACAGAAGAATGTAGTAAATATTTGTTAACCTTAGATACTGGAGATCCAGTAGACAAGAGGTTAGGTCATGGTATCACAATTGATGATTTTGTCTTAATAAATAATGTTAGGGTAATTAAAACAATTACATCATATCCAACAATTGATGAAATCATCAAGAAACTAGAATACTCTGATATTATTGGTGATAATCCAATCAAATTTTGGTACAAGAATGGAATTGAATGTAAACTTGATATCATTAACCCTGATATGAAGATTACATCTCCTAACTTCAACTATGAGGATTGGAGTCAACAAGAGTTCAAGATGCAAATTGAACAATTGTTAGGACTTGGCGTTATAAGACCTTCAATGTCTAAATATCGTACTCCTGCATTTTTTATCCAAAAACATTCTGAAAAGGTTAGAGGACAATCTAGGATGGTTTTTTATTATCGAAGTCTGAATGATAATACTCATGATTATGGATATATTATTCCTGACAAAGATAGTTTGATTCAATGAATTCAAGGAAAAACCTGGTTTTCCAAGTTTGATGTGAAATCAGGATTTTGGCAAGTAAAAATGCACCCTGATTCAATCCCTTGGACAACATTTAATTGCACAGAAGGACATTTTGAATGGCTAGTCATGCCATTTGGATTAAAAAATGCACCTTCAGTTTTCCAACGAAAGATGGATAATGTGTTCAATGCATACAAGGACTTCACCTGTGTAAACATAGATGATGTCTTAGTTTTCTCTGCAACAGAAAAAGAACATATTGCTCATCTCCATACTATCTTTTCACTTTTTGAAAAGCAAAGTTTGGTTGTATCCAAGAAGAAAATAGAGCTTGGAAAAAAGGCACATTGGATTCTTAGGAGTTGAAATTGGAAATGGAACTATAAAGCTGCAAGATCATATTGCAAAGAAAGCTTTAGAGTATCCAGACAGACTGGAAAATGTCACACTTCTTAGATCATTTCTTGGAACAGCAAATTATGCTAGACAATTTATCTAAAATTTGTCTAGACTGACAGGCCCTCTTTCTAATAAGACTAGTGGCACCGGATTGATAAAATTCAACGATCAAGATGAAAGGTTTGTTAGAAAAATCAAACAAGCAATTTCAACACTCAAACCCCTTAAACTCCCATTAAGAAAAGATTACTTGGTAATTGAAACTGATGGAAGTAAAGATGGTTGGGGAGGTATTTTTTTGGCTAAACCAAATGAATTCTCATCCAAAATAGAGGAACAGATTTGTAGATATACTTCTGGCAAATATCAGGTGGTTATGAAACTAGCTATCTCACTTCTTTAGATTATGAATTGCTTGCAATAGTCTATGTTGTTGAAGCTTTGCACTCTTCATAATATCTAAACAACAAATAACAATTCGCATTGATTGTGAAGCTATAGTAAGATATAGCCAAAACAAATCACAAAAGAAGTTAACCTCTAATAGGTGGTTAAAATTCAGAGAATTTGTCCTTAATCGTGGTCTCAGAATTAAATGGGAACATATTAAAGGATCAAACAATCAAATTGCTGATATGTTATCAAGACATATTAAGCTTCTTGAACAAAACAAATAATACTTTGTTGTGATTGTCTTCCAGGAAAGCTGAAAATTACAACATGCCTCCGAAGGCTCAGGGCATTCATCCCTCTCTCCAGGAAAAACTCCAATTTGGAACATCTCTTCTTCCAGTATATACAAACCAATCTGGGAACTATACTGACAAAAGAAGACATCTTCTTAACAAAGAAGAACTCTGTCTAGTGGACAACTTAAGGAGACTTCCAACATCACACAATAACTCTAGTAAAAAGATTCATGTGGTGAATTCTTTGTTTGAATATTTCCTATCTCGAAGGAAATTTGGTAAAATTCCAACAAAAACAAAGATTGGTCAGGAGACTCCAACATGCTTTGTTCTTTTTAACGGACCAAAGTACGGAATTCATGCAACTATGGATGAAATCCAAGATGCAACAAAAGATTTTCCAAAATTCTGTGGAACACCTTCAATTAAAGGATTTAATTCTTAGGATTTAATTCTTTCTTTGAAGCAGATAAGACAATAAAAAAGGTTTTTGAAAAAGATAAAATCTTTATTTTGCCAAATGTGCAACGTACTCCTCCTAGTAGGATTACAAGCCAATCTTTTGCTGAAATTGCAACAACTTCAGGAACTAAAACAGAAAAGAATGTTTTTATCCCTGATCTCTCCTATTATCTTGATTTAATAGGAAACCAACATGAAAAAATTTTCAACACATTACAACAATTTTTGACTTGCATTTCAAAACAAAAAAATTGAATGTGACTGGATTAACACATACTGGTGTTATCATGTCAATCATTTTCTAAGCTGCAGAAAGGTTTATCCTGATTGCAAGGATAAAATTTCCACAATCCTTTCAAAGGCTGATATCTCAAAGCCATTTTGCAGATGTCAACTGGTTTTCTCATATCTTATTTGTCAAATTAATTTTGATAAATTTGAAATTAACCACTTCCAAGGCTTAAAATTATGCCACAGACTTTACTTGATTTTGGTTTTGTTATTTCACTACACATGACAAAGCTAAATAAGATTAAAGTTCAACCGCCATTACAAAACGTCATCAATTATCTCTTTGCTGATTTTGGTGATAATTTGGCAATTGAAGTTGATTCTTCACTACCTTCTTGGGAAACATGATTTAATCCTGAAAAATCTGCAGAATCTACAGTTAACATTCCCACTCACATATCTTCTCTTCTTTCAAAAAAGATGAAGATGTCCCCCACGATCTCAGTATCACAAAAAACACTTCTACTCTACTTGACCAGATCAGAATGGTTAACGTAAAATTTCATTGTTCAGACTGGTACTGGAACCCAATGAAACCAGAGTATGATAACATGTTTCTGGTAGCAGAAGATTATTTTACAAAAGTCTACTGCTCCACTGAAGCTAAAACATTTTTCCAACCGTTTAAAATTCTGGACTTGAATGAAACAGCTTTTAAAGGATTTAAAAGATTGATTAAAGGAAAGAGCGCACCACGGCTACTAAAGAATTATTCTATGAGTAGTAGTGGAGGACCATTAGATCCCTACAGGAGCTCAGCATCTTCACAAGAAAAAGAAGATGGTACAGATGCAGATATCACTGATAGCTTCAATCCAACACGTGATCAACCAGAAGAAAAAAACAAGTAAGTCGACACTTCTTTTGATGATTTCAACTACGCGTGAAGAAAAAGCAGGAAGATGGGACTAGAAGATTTGTTATTTTCTTGCAAAATTTTCAAAGACACAACAGACAGGGTCAACATTAGTTACTGTGCATGTCACCTTCAGATACTGTACAGGCACTGTTCAACCACTGTTCAACACTGTACAGACACTGTTCATCACTGTTTGGAACTGTACACTTTAGGAAAATTAAATTTTTATTGTGCACTTTTTGACTTTTGTTTACGAATTTAAAAAAGATGCAATGTTTCTGAATTATTGTGTACCTTTCTAGCTAGGACTGGCGTAGAAAGAAAGCAATTGTAATCCAACTCCTTGATATAAAAAAGGAGACGGACTTCAACGAAGGGAGGAGACAGGTACCAGAAAAACCTGCATACATTGTAAAAATTTCTGAGAAATAAAACTCTCTTTTATATTTTTGTCCTTTTACTTTCTGTTTAATGGCTGAGCCTGCCATCCAAGGCTAAATCAAATATAACACTATAAGCAGATAACGAGCAACGCAGGAAGAAAGCCACGAGAAACAACGAAGATGTATGTTTTTAACTGCCTAAGATTTTATCATAGTGTCATGCAAACTAGAGATAGGAACTATGAGTAAACCTAGCAGCACCGCTGAGTCTGGTTGATGCTGGGGAAAATAGAAAGTATGAGCAGTAGAGTAAGTCCTCAAGGGAAGGCAGAAGTAAGTCCCAGAAATTGCTCAAAAGTACCCAATACTTCGAGCAGTTCCCTGAACATGTGTATGAGGGTTTTCATATAGCTCTGACTTTCTAGTTCACCATGATAGGATTTTATGTTGTTTGCTTTCTATTTCTTTGTTATTGTTACTTAATTTCTGCATTAACTTGTTTGATGTTTATAGCGTTAAACTTTGAAAATGAAAAAATTTTTCAAAACAAAGTTTGGTTATAATTACCAAGGTTATAACTATCACGACTAAAATTCCGCAGCTGAAACATATGATTACTCTGGTAATCACTTTGATAATAGAAAACCAAATTCAGCAGTTGAAACAAACTCTAATATTATTGCTTGTACCCATTCAAGGTATAAGAATTATAATATTTATGAATATCGCATAATGACTCTCTATACTTGTCTTAAGCATATGATACATCTAGCATATAACGATAATCTTGTTAAGCTTGAACTATTAGACAAGATTATTACAACAGATCTCAAACACTATAGTGATGATGGTATCATTTGGGATCAAAACATTTGGGTAGTTCCTCATGAACACACAGCAACATTTGAAATGATAGATCCTGATGAATACTTTGAAGATACCCAACTTGAACCCTATTTCTCCCAAGAAGATCAGGATTTTTGGACAATAGACAGACTCATACAGGTGTACGATGCTATATCACCTGTAGAGCTCTGTAAGCCATGGTCAATTCCTTTATGAGAACGAGTCACCATGAGACACTGCCTTGATTGCAACAAAAATCTCTTTCTAAGATTGAGTAGTATGTCATGTTACTACGCATTCTTTGAACCTAGAGATGTTCAAACATTTTCACATCATCCCTTGGAACCTTTCAAAAAGGAAACCTTAGTGGAACATGGACAAAAAGGCCTTGTTTTAGTCCAATCATTTGTTCAATCCTCCAAGAAAGGACTGGCAATCCAATAATGCATGATACTATAAGATGCTCCATACTGAAATGGTTCAATGAACCAACATCTGGTGATCCTTTCAGGAACAGGAAACTTAGGGATGTGTTTTGGATGCCACCACCCTATAATCCTCGACCTCAAGACCATGAAGCATCTGGCAGTAGGCAAGTAGATCTGGAGCAGGTCGCAGGCTCCACTTCCCCTTATAATTTCTTATTATAAACCAATGCCAATAATGAGAATCAAACAGCCACATGTAGTACTCTTCTAAGACTTGAGGAGCTTGTTAAAACAAGTTTTTAATTAGATGAGATTCTTTGATAAATGCTAGGCATTACTTGACTAAAAGCATGAATTCTAATTACTTACATTGAATGCTATGAATTTGAAGGGAGATTGGGGTTGAAAGATCCCCTCTTTGAGGCATCTTTCAGGTCTAAAATCTTTAGCATCGTCCCCGCATGTGTGTCTCATTCTGCCCATTGCATAGGCCATGTAGTATCCGCCGTCTCCTTTCTTCAGCTTAAATCCTTTTGGAAGAATGTCATCTGTTTCTGTGCACCTCCCATTCGATGAATAGAAAGAAAACAGAAGACGATATACAAATCATACAACAGCTAATTATACTTTGTCCGTCATATGATGTGATCAATATCGGGAGTTGTACCACAATTGGCAAAGCTTAAGTTCTAGTCTTCGCTGCCACTCCATTTACTGAAGGGATGGTTAGAGGTCTTCTCTACGAGTATGAGGCAATGCAATCAGTTAATTAGACTATAAAAATTGGGTCGAGCGCATAGCTAACAATCTACGATAAAATTTCGCAACATAGCTTACCACAGGGACTGCAGGGTAGAGCCTCAAGGTTTCGGTCAATGTTGCATGAAGGTAATGCATTTCTTCGAGTGCTTCATCAGCAAAACTCTCCATAAAATCGTCAATCAAACTAGCCTCATTTGATTGAGTAGGACTGATTATTTCTTCCACTTCTTTTGCTATTTTTTCTTGGATTATTGGATTCTTGCAGAGCATGTAAATAAACCAAGAAAGAGTGTTTGCATTTGTGTCTTTGCCTGCAATCATGAAGCTTAGAATAATATCCCTCAGATATTGATTGGCCATGCTCTGCGGATCCTTTTGGCTCTCCAACAAGAATCTTGAAAGTATGTCCTCCTTGTCATTCTTGATTAATCATGAAAGACATCAAAATTTCTTGTTAGCATAATGATATTGATACTTAGCAGATGGAAAAAATTAGCATTCCACCATCGTTTTGGCAATATTTTCTTGTGGGTTTCTTCAAGATTTTCTTCTTGGAATTGATTGACGCGCGTGATTGTGTAATCACTACTTATAAGTCTTACATAGACCGCGCATCGTGGAAGGCCTTCTTGGGAGTTTATAAGTAGTGAGAGCTCAACATACAAAGTGTTTGGCAACTGAGATTATAATCTATCACACGGCATCATTTTATTAGTTTTACTTTTTTCAAAAAGTCAAAAAAGTAAAAGTCAAGCTGCAATCTTTTACTTTTTACAAAAACCAACCAATAAAATGATGTTACATAACAGATTATAATCTATAATCTAGATTATAATCCAAAGAGTTGATGAGAGTAAGCTGCTATTTTGGAACATTCAGGGTGGATAAAAAAATGTGAGCCTACGTGGCGTTACTTGATAAAGCAGAAGAAGAGAACATTGAAAGAAAATAATACTGTTCCAACATAAGTTAAAACACTTACACAGTGTTGTTGCAATTCCATCTGTCTTCTCTTGGTTCTGATCAAATCATCAACAAAGTTAAGGATGAAGTGGATGTTCTTCTTGAGAGTTGCTTCACTACCAATGTTAAGATACCGCTTAAGCTTCCAAAATGGATCAACAAAACGCCAATAAACTAATTCATTGGAATCGTCGAAAGCCCTTATAAATTCACTCCCCTCTTTGCTTGATCCTTCCAGGAAGTTTAAGTCTACACCAAAACCAACTTTGAATATAGAGTCCAAAGTGCATTTCATTAACAGATCCTGCAAAAATTAATCACAATACCATAAAGAACGTTATAGGATAAATGGGATCGACTACATGAATCCTTCTTAATGTATCTCGTTCAACCTGTTACAAAATCTACTAGAAAATTGTTCTACTACGTATACCACGTCACTATATATCATACAACTTACTTGTACATCAAAGATTTGTTTGGTGAGAGCCAACATGTGAACAATTTTGACCAACTTCGATGCCTTTTCTCTAAAAACCCTGCAACTAAAATCCCTCAATACCCTATTTGAAAACTCAAAACTTGCCAATTTCCTCTGCTTCTTCCACTTATCCCCATCCACTGCAAAAATCCCATTGCCAAACAAGTCAAAGAATATTTCTTGATTATGCTTCCCTTTGGAGTATTCCCAAAACTTTGTTTTAAGAATATGCTCAATATTTCTGATATCAATTGTGTACTTCACTTTGATCTGGAGTCAGAAGCCTGAAAGTGTGGTGTCTTTTAGCCATGTCTGTTTGGAAATCATAGACCCTGTTGAAGTAGAAGAGTTGATCAAATACAGTCCCAACAACTAGTGGGTATTTCTTGCTGAAAATTGACTTTCCGATGAAGATTCTGAGTATGAACAATGAAAAGATTGTGAAGATGAGTATAATTGCAGTTGCTGTGAAGAAAAAGATGAAATGGAAGGTTTCCATTTTTTTTTTTTTTTTGGGAGAGTTTGTGTTGAATTTTTGGAGTTATGTAATATTTATATTACATTTTGGAAGGTCGAGATAAATTATGTCATCTAAACGCTTATGATTTTTATCATATAAACCTTCACAGTGTCAGTGGGATGTCTACGTGCAGTTACAAGATTGGAATTCAATCTATGAAGTTTGGACGGTCTACGAAGACCGGCAAGTTTTATTGTTTTTTCCTTAATCGATAATAATCTTTAGTTAATTGTTTATCTATGTCAGAAAATGTCTTCTCTCTCTTTAATTTTTACCAGGATGCTTGTTTGGTTTTTGAAGAAGACCAAGATGCTTGTTGATTGCAATATTTAAATAAATAAAATTGGCATTTTATATTTGGTTTGATTTAATAAATATTAGAACAACGTGCATATGCAAATCTATCTCTGTTGGGTGGCCTCCCACAATCATCATTAGGGAAAAACTTATCCAAGTTGTTTTATTTTTTTAATTAGATTCTCGTCAATTTTTATGAAGCAGTGCGGTTTGCAGAGTTAAAAATTATTAGTTCGATTAACCTTCAAAACAAAACACAAATTAAATTGTAATATGTCAAGTGTACAATCTTTCTTGCTTGTTGTTCTATAAAATCAATATTAGTTCCTTACGAGTTTCGATCTAACACCATATGATATAGCACCATATGGTGTCATATAACCATACAGTGTGCTTCAAGATATACCACATAAGAAACTATAACCATGTGGCATGCACCATGTCTATATGACACATATGATTTTATATCATTTTTAGTCGATTGCTTATGGAATTTTGCTCGTCTATATATATTTAATTTTTGTAGAGTGCCGTGAGTTCCGAATCACAATAAATAAATAAATAGATTATTTTTAAAAAGATCCGAACTTATGTTCTCAGATAAATTTTTTAGCACCATATGTGCCATTTGATATGGCACTATGTGCCATATGTGCCACATGCACGATACATATGCCGTATGGTGCGGGTGTCATATCGTATAACGCATATGATGCTAGAATACTATTCTATGTTTTCATATTGTTAATTTTTCTTATTTTCTCATATATTTTCAATTTTAAATTTAGTCAAATCAATCAGATCTACATATCATGTGATACTTACATATACTATACAAATTTCTAACATTTTGAACGGATACTTTTTGATCGTTTGAAGGTTTTACCTCAGAGATAACAATACTATGTATTGACTCTATGCACAGAGGATTGTTGTTTTGATATCTCAACGAGTCTGTACTCTGTAGAAGATGCTTTGAAGTCATTGTATGGTAATCACATCACATTATGAGCTTGTTTGAACCTCTTTATTTGTAAAAATTTGATGAATTTATAAAGAGTGGAGAGGTAGAATGTGTATTGGAAATGTAAAAAAATTTTAAATATGTGATTGTAATTGAGCAGCTGTTAAATCAAATGTCAAATCAGTAATAAGTAAAATTATAAATTGAGAAAATAAAAGGAGAATAAAGAGGTTCGAACAAGCTCAATGTATGATGGTACAACCATTCAATTGAAAAGTCATCCTATTATTATTATTATTAACATATTAGAACTGCACAATGAATCAAACAACTCTGTTTGGGATTGCTATTGGATATCTAACTTCTACTTTTTTTTTGAGAAGCACGTCTAATAAAAGTATTTGGTAAATTTTAGAAAAAGTGATTATCAGATAAGAAATAACATCCTATAATAGATTCTAAGAAGTAAAAGAAATGTAACTTTTCAACTTCTACTTTTAACTTCTTCAATCAATAATATTTAAATTGTCGAATTTAACCTTATCTTTAATTTTTTATACCTTTTGTTCTCCAATCAATAATAATTAAATTGTCAAATTTAATCCTATATTTAATTTTTTTTATACCTTTTGTCATATATTAGATAAAGTTAGTCATAATTTATTGATTGTGCAATAAATGTGTAATTTTTTGTAAGATAACATGGATGTTATATGTGTAGTTTCTTATGACACCACACATATGGCGCTAGAATATTTTCGAGATAAAATGCGTATATTACATATTGTTAGAAAAAAATGGTTAAAAATAAAGATACCATATAATAATAAATAAAGATTTAAATAATGTATTTTTTAGTAAATACATAAACTGTCAAAGTAACAAAATAATTAAATTTACCAAACACTTAAAAACTGTTTTTCTACCCCACAACAATTTTAGCAGAAAAAGGTTTACCAAATACTAAACTGGTTCCTTCCGCGATAATTTTTATATCCAATATAGTAGAAGCTGCTTATTGGAAAAGTTCCAGCAATACCAAATTAAGCTTGAGACATCAGAATAGTGTTCCATTCTCAAATATCATTCGTTTAATCTTTTATCATATGCTACTTGATTTGATTAGTCAAATATATAGTTTGACGTTATGAGTTTTGGAGGTGTCAATCATAATGACTGGCACATTGTTTATAAAATAACATTTACAACTTGATTATACTTGGTTCCCTAGTGGACTATTACTTTAAAAATAACAGTGTTCAATATTGTGATTACAGTTTTATTTGCCAATGAGCTTTAGCTCGTTTAGTTATAGGCTAACGTTGAGTCCTTGAAATTTAGAGGTCCATGTTCGATTTCCTCCTACGTAGGGGTTTTCTTACATATTATTATAGTTTGCATTCACCTATATGGGGATTTGTATTTTCAATGCATTGTTAATTTATTTGCACTATATTTTAGTAGAATATATATTTATGTGCACTTGATTTATTTATAGTAGGACATGTATTTATGCGTACTTCTATTGATATAATGCAGTTTATAATTGTACTTAAAAAAAAAATACTGTAATGACCGATATGCACTAAAATTAAAATTTTGAGGACTATGTATTAATTAAATTGACGTTGGTTGTCTCAGAGGGAAATAACACGTGCTAAAACCGTTGATTCCTTAAATTTCAAGTGATTCATTATTTTTTTTCAATTTTTTTTCGCCCAAATAATATGGTTGCGGACTTGCAGAGGTGCAGTTCAGTAATCCGTCGACGTATTGATTCAATTGATTCTCAGTAATGAGTTTCCTTAAAGAGATTGTTGAAAGCCTAGGTTCAATTTTGTCCTCAAACTCATCATCGACATCTCAGCAAAACCCCAGCAACGCCACCGATCGGCCGATGGACGGTGGCGACGTAGTTGCCACGGGAAACGAGCGAGTAGCTTACAAGCTGAAAGGCTACTTCGACTTGGCTAAAGAGGAGATTGCCAAGGCCGTACGTGCGGAAGAGTGGGGGTTGGCAGATGATGCTGTTTCTCATTATCTGAACGCTCAAAGAATACTCAGCGAAGGAATTTCCACACCTGTTCCTTCCTATGTCACTTCTAGGTACTCGAACTTTTCTCCAGTTAGAATGTAGTTAACGCGAGTTCCATATCGGAGAACAAAAGGAAGAAAAATAATTAGGCAATATATTCAATTTATTAGCTGTTATTTGGAGTTGAATCGTATAGCTCCGCATTTTTCAAGACTTGGCTCTTCTATCTCAGAAGGGATCCATTACATATAGAGTTGTGTTGTGACTTCCCATTTGTCGTGCTTGGCCCGTTTAGGGATCCTCTTTTATTCCGTGATATGCCCTTCATAGCATTTCACCTGTGGGCATCAATAATGTCTTCCATGAAATAGTATTTATGAAGTTGACTGAATTTTATTGCAGAATTAGTCTAAGGGTATCATCTTCAGGTTACAATTAATCTCATGATTAGTATATATATGGGCTCAATGCTCATTAATGCTAGATGAACTGGATCAGTGATCTTATGAATCAGGATGTGAAATTTGACTGATCTGAACAGTTTTGCATAATTTACATGAATGTTTAAAAGAATATTTTGCTGCAAGAATCCTTTCTGCCAATAGACGTTATAATATTTCATATTTCAACAATTCTGAATAGATGGAAAGGAATCATCTCTTGAATTCTCCATTATTTGCTCTGATACAGCCCTTGTCCATGCATACTTATTTTAATTTTCTGATTATCTGGTCAAGTTAGCGGAGCATAACTAAATTTTGTTGCTTGTTTGCTTTCAACTTATGTCAACTTCCAACAGTGAGCTAGAGAAGGTGAAATCATATCGTAAGAAGATATCAACGTGGCAAGGCCAAGTAGCAGAGAGGCTACAAACTTTAAGCAGGAGAACACAATCAGGTTTCTGTTCTCAGCTTTTTTTTCTTTTAGCATGTTCCTTTTATTATTGAATTAAGCATGCTAAGAAGGTATACTCACCTTTTCTTTTTGTTCCCTCCCCTTCCTTCACCTCGCCTTTAGGTGGCACATCCGGAATCAAGGTATGGACTGCTCTACCTGAAGTGTAAGTTTGTACCTTCAATTCATGCCCTCTGATTTTGACAGTCGTAGATGTGCATATGTGCTTATGTCTTTTAATAGTATCTCCTTGACTTTCTAATTCATATTCTATAGCTGATGCTTCATGGAGTTTATGTATAAAGAGATATCATACTTTATCTAATTTTGATTGCTATGAGGATTTTTTGCAACCTAGTTGACAAAATTAAGTCAATAGGAAACAGTTTCTTTCATAGTTCTATTTGTTTTATAATTATAATTGAAAAGAGAGCTCTCTCTACTGAGTAGGACTTTGAAGAACTGATCTTCTAACCTTATCCTTAATTTTTCCCCCACAATAGAGAATAGTCTATCATCAGTCTGGTTAATAACTCTATTCCTGCTAATATTTTCTTCCCCTCAGAGCACCTTACCTAAGGCCCGCGTGACTGCAGTCTCGTCAACAACTTCTCAGGCTAGAAAAGGGGCAGTACAGAAGTCTTTCGGCCTAAGTAGAGAGAGTTCTGCATCAAGGAATCCGGCCAATAATGTTATTAGTTCAAGACCTATGGAATCTGGCAGTGGCTATGATGCAAAATTGGTTGAAATGATAAATTCTGTAATAGTGGACCGGAGCCCTTCAGTTAAATGGGAAGATATTGGTAAGAAGTGGTGACACATCTTCCTTCCTATTTCAGGTTTCTTAACTTACACATCAAATATCTTTGCAGCTGGACTTGAGACTGCAAAACAAGCTTTGTTAGAGATGGTTATTTTACCAACTAAAAGACGAGACCTTTTTACAGGCCTTCGTAAGCCAGCCAGGGGTAATGTATTGACAAAGAACACGTTCAATTCATAATAAATAATGTTTCAAAATTGAAGAGAGTAGTTTTTGTTTTACAGGTTTGCTTCTGTTCGGACCACCTGGTACTGGAAAGACAATGCTTGCTAAAGCAGTTGCTTCTGAGTCAGATGCTACCTTTTTTAATGTTTCTGCTTCTTCCTTGACATCAAAGTGGGCAAGTGCCGTCTCTACTGTATGTCTATGAAATGTTAACTCTTTACAGTTGAAGTCCTTATTTACATATAATATCAGGTGGGAGAGGGTGAAAAGCTTGTTCGGACTCTTTTCATGATTGCCATGTCCCGGCAGCCATCTGTAATATTCATTGATGAGGTACCATACTATGTTAATCCATTAGTTAGTCATTGGTCATTTCTTTATATTTCCTATTGCTCCGCTCCCTCCTTTGAAGTATGCTATTATCTACCTGAGATTAGGACTTCATAGCAAGTGACAAGTGTTTGGGCTACTTTTTTATTTTTATTTATTATGATTTTACTCAAACTAGATTGCTAAATGTATGTATGACATCATTTCTCCATTTGCTTCTTCCGCAAGCCAAAGAACAGCAATTTATTAAGTGAATTGCTTTGTAATTCAGTATGAGTGATATTCATATTTCGTATATCTTCAATTATCAATTGTTCCAATCTTTTTATTCAAATTGAGAACTTTATGGCAATTAAAAGTGGCAAATTTTTCATTATGGTATAAGCTAAGGCACTGTGGGCAGAGTATCTTCTGATTTACTGTTAATATAATGCACTTCTGAGGAAGAGTGAAATGCGTAGGCACTATACTGAATATGTCTCTAAAAGGAATGCTTTGGCCTGGATTACCCCACCTAGGCGAAGTTTGTTGCTTTGATTCCTTTCTGAGCAAGACATGTCTCTTCTGAATGTATTTTATGGTTATGATGGTACAATCTTTTATCTGGATTATAGGTGCATGATATATAGTTGGTCATTTGTTATATCTTTGATGCCTGTGACATAGACATAGTTATCTTTTTCGCCTTGGCCTTCCAAACCCGGTGCCTCTGTTATACTTTCCTGTTCCTTTTTGTGTGTGTGTGTGTGTGTGTGTGTGTGAGAGAGAGAGAGAGAGAGAGAGAGAGAGAGAGACTAGGTGTGTGTTTGTGTGTATCTTTGTGAGATTTATTGGATATTATTATCTGTAATAGATTAGTTTTCATCTTTTATTTTTTTGATATTCTTATTCACCTTGTCACCTCAATTTTCTACGTGCACTTTTCCTATTTACTTCCCTTCTCCTTCATTATTACTCAAATTTCCTTTCCTGGCTTTTGAAGTTGCCACAGTAGTTACCTCAATATTGGCAGCAGCCTTTTGGGGGGCCCAGGGGGGAGGTTGTACAGTACCACATGAATTTAAACCTTATTCATTCTGAAATTAAGTAATTTTTTTGACGACATTTCATGCTATGCTTATGCATCTTTCTAATCTTTGTGTTGACAGATAGATAGTATCATGTCTACAAGGACAGCCAATGAAAATGAAGCAAGTAGAAGATTGAAGTCAGAGTTTCTAGTTCAATTCGATGGGGTGACATCTACTTCTGATGATCTAGTCACTGTCATTGGTAAGCTTCATATTCTAGTGCGAGCACTTCATTTTGTTGGTTGAACTTATGAATTTTATCCTGCTTTTGTGGAGCTATCTTTCCTCCCACGATGTGCTGTAGGGGATTATCTGTATGTTGTGTGTGGCAACCATTTGTATCCCTAAAAGGCATGCTGAAAGTCGAGGCTCATGCATGCTTTACGACAATTTAGTATCCTGCTTTGACTTTAAAGTTTCAGCGTTCCAAAAGGAAACCAAGGCAATATTACTGGGTTCCATTATTGGTTTCCTTGTTCTCTTCAAGGCTTTTGAATTGTACACCTGCTCATGTTAGGTAGGCTGGACGGTTTTCGCTTTTTTTTTTTTTGTGTGGATGCCCTTTTTTTGTTTTGTGTGGGTTCTTTTTTTTTTTTTTTTTTTTTTTGGG
>CAVNYN010040042.1:1553-22946 GCA_963692815.1 Nyctanthes arbor-tristis
TTCTTTTCTTTTTCCATTTGTGTTATTTTGGCCCTTTGGAGGACGAATATTTTGAAAGGTCTCTTTTTGGTGTTTTCATATAATATATATATATGAGGCAAGGAAAAGTCTAAAAATTGATTAATGGTGAAAAGTGACTTCGCTAAAAGATCATATTTGGCTCTTTCAAATTTATTATTATTATTACTACTTTTTATGTGGAGCCTTGTATTGCTCGTATTTACTTATACGAATAATAAGTATGTCTACTTGCACGTCTTACATGTAGAAATTAAAAAGATAAATTTATATGTACGAATAAAATTTTGGTACTCAATAACTACTATACTCTACTTTACTAGTAAAAATAAAAACTGAAATGTGGATTTTTGAGACTCAATTTATTGTTAAACTAGATTATCACTCATGCATTGTATGGAAGATACCAACTCAAATTAGATCTTAACATTAATACGAAATGTTAAGTAATTTATTGTTAACCACATTGAACGGTGATATTTCAATTATTTTATTATTAAATAATAGTTGTTATATTTTACTCAATATATGCTATTGAGTGAACTAAGTAAGGATGGTAAAAAAAAATTTGTTAAACCTGATATCAACAAGTATCTAACTCTATTAAGACGGAGAATACCCGATCAAACGAGTAATTAGGTTAGGGATAGAATAAAGAAAATCTACCCAAGGCCCGTTTAACCATTTCTTGTCAACAACAAAAATATTTATCAAAAAATCTAATGGCTTAAAAAATAAAAAGATAATGAAACTTATCAAGAAAATTTAGTAATTTCAATTGTAGTAGTAATTTCATCTTGGGGACACCCCGTTTATAATGATATTCACTGAGTAAAAAATGAAAATAAAAATATTTATATATAAATGGGCCAATAAATTTGTAATTACCTGCACTGCCCCTTCCTCAGCCCATGCTCCATTTAGATAGGGACTGGTATGGTGATAGGAACGGGTGTAGCATACTCAATCTTGACCTGATTGATTGTCATTTCTAAATATAAAAAAATTACACATTTTATTTTTCTATATGACTATATCGTAATGAAAATTTTGTAAACAGTGAAATCTTATTTAAACCATATTTATCCATATTATTATATGTAAAATAAGTAACTTGATAACAACTCGATTTAAAAATATATAAAAATTAATTAAAAATTAACATATTAGCTAGAAAGAAAATAGTTTAATCCAAATTAGGAAATGCTTCCTATATAAGAATATATATATATATAATATATAATTTTTAAAGAACTTTGAATTAAAAAGATTTTGAATTATGTAGTAAAAAAATTTAATATACGTAGCAAAATAAAAAAAAACTTTATACATAGATAAATCCATCAAAATACTTAAAAAGATAAGAAATGCATCCATCATAAAATTTATCACAGAATGTACCTAATATGTAAGTAGATGTCTAAATTGACCTTCACTTAGATAGTTTTAACAGAAAAAACACCAAACATGTAAGCAGACTAATTTTCAACAAACATGAAAATTCTTAATTGGTTAAGAGTATTGTAAAATATTATAACTTTTTCTATATGTATGTACATGTAAATATTTATTTCTCATAGTAATAATATTATTTTCATATTTGTTGGGGTAAGTGGTACATAGTTAATGGGAAAAATGATATTAAGTTAATGGCGAGTGGCCATTGTTAGCAAACGAATAAATGTAAGGGTAAATTTTACAAAAGGTCCCCAACTTTTGTGAAAAGTAATAATTTCATCATTAACTTTCTTTTCAATCATATAGGTCTCGACTTTCTAAAAATATATACAAAAGATCCCTACATACTATTTTTGTCAATTTTAATTATTCAGTTTTTCTATAAAGATAATTTTATCATTTATTTAAATTTAAAAAATATGAACACAAATTTTAAAAATTTATTTTAACCTCTCTATTGCTATCTCGTTCACATATTTATACATATTCATCTATGTATCGTTTTTTCATCTATCTACTTAACACAAGTTATACATACACATTGATTAATATATTATCTTTTATATTCACTTACCTAATACTACCACTAATAGTGTTAACTCTCTGAAATTTAAATCTAAATAAGCAATGATCATTAAGATGTTATTGATATTCAAATCATAAAAATTAGAACTATTAAAAATGCATGAATATTTCTTACAAAAAAATTGAAGTGTTGAATTATTGATAAAAAAAGGGAGGAACCTTTATTTCCTGTACAGTCCCGCTCATTCTATAGGGGTAACTAATTAGATAAAGCAGCATATTTTTTCATTCTTTTGTTTAAATTTTTTAGATTTTTTTAAAAAGTTTTTTATACTAATTTCTTTTATTTCATACAACGTAGGGTAAAATTGTCATTTTGTAAGCATATAAATGTGAAAATTGATAGAAATTGTCTACAGGGACCTTTTGTATATATTTTTGAAAGGTTGGGGGACCTACATGGTTAAAAAATTCTTGACGATGAATTTGTTACTTTTTGAAATATTGGGGACCTTTTGTGAAATTTACTCTAAATCTAAGAGTTAATATGCATAAAATACGCGAGAAAAGAACGTTGATTTAGAATCATATTCTTTTATTTCTTCTTTTTAAGGTTCTAACATTTATAAGGTGACCAAAAGAATATATATAGGGTTCTTTTCACGGTAGGTATTCAACCTTTCAATTTTGTATTAATTTTACTATCATTCTTCATTTTGGCCTACTAAGTCCCCAACCATTCATCTATTATAGTATTATGTCTCCAGCGTTATATTTCGTCCCCAACTTTTCAATTTTCAATATTAACTCCTATCAAAATGACTATTATACTCTTGATATTTTATTTCCACTATAGGTCCCTAACCCTTCAATTTCTATATAATTTTATCCTAATTATTTTTTGAGCACTTAGAAGCCCAACATTTTTATTTTTTATCGTGTTATATCAGCATTAATACTTTCTATAGTAATATTTTAATTCTTACTATTAATTTCTATTAAAATTTTTATTATATCATTAATTATTTAAATAAAAATAACAAATAAAATAAAATAAGAAATTCACACACTCTAACATACTCAAACACAACTTAATGACAACAGTCAGAAATAATGATAACATAAAAACTCTATCTATAACGATCTCGAGGAATTCAAATTTGTGTCGTAGAAAGTTGTCGATCTAAGTATAAACCTGGCGAATCGGATTTGATTTATAGATTATCATAGATCACGTGATGAATACGGATTGGGTAAATCTTCCCTGAATTGATCTTTGATTTATAAAAAAAAAAACTATAATACTTTAATTCTAATTTAATTTCTTGTCTTTTTTTTTTTTTGTTTTCACCTTAATTTGCCCCCTATTTGGTATCTGTCTCAATCCAATATGATATATTAATTGTAAATTCATAAAAAATTAGAATAGGTGCATTAGGGTTCGGTTTCATTTTTGTAAATTGAAAATAATTTTTTTTATATTAACGTTGATATATATCAACTACATGATATGTGACATGATTTCTTGTATTGATGCTCGGATCGGAAACTTTTTTTTTACGTGGATTAGGTATTCATCAAATTTAATGTAGATCAAATTTTATTTTATTATTACTACAAGCTAGGATATGTGATTTTTTATTTATATTATTTTTTATTTTTTATTTTTATTTAAATAATTAAAGGTTTAATGGCAATTTTAATTAGAATTAGCATTAGTAATTGAAAGCTTGAGGATAGAAATGTCATATCCCCAACAACATTGTCCGAACTAATATTGTAATTCTTACTATTAATATCTATTAAAAGTTTCATTATAACATTAATTATTTATATAAAATATAAAGAACAATATAAAATAAAAAATCTACACACTCTAACGTGCTCTAACACAACTGAATGAAATTTTTAATAGATAATAATAGTACGAATTAAAATGTTAGTATGAAAAATATTAATAGAGATATAATATGACAAAAAATAAAAATATTGGGCTTCTACACACTCAAAAAATAATAAGGCAAAATTATATAGAAATTAAAGGGTTGAGGACCTATAGTGAAAATAAAGAATCAAGGGTATAATAGTCATTTTGATTGGGGTTAATAGTGGAAATTAAAAAGTTAGGGACTTAATGTAACATTGGGGACGTAATACGATAATAAATGAAAGGTTAGAGACTTAATAAATCTAAAAAAATAAGGACAATATTGATATAAAATTGAAAGGTTGGGGACCTAGAGTGAAATAACCCATGTACATACACATGTACATAGTACTAATTAATTTACATGTAACATGTGTAGCGTACAAAATTAAAGTGTAACATACAAAATTAATTCGAGAAATAATGTAACATATATATATATATATGTACATAGTACTGATTAATTTGCACGTAACATGTGTAGCAGACAAAATTAAAGTGTAACATAATATATATATATATATATATATGTACATAGTACTAATTAATTTGCATGTAACATGTGTTGCATACAAAAATTAAAGTGTAATATACAAAATTAATTTGAGAAATAATGTAACTTCTAAAATTATAATTATAATAATAATAAATTTATTTGTTAGATTAAAAAATTATCCTGTTAAAAATTTGTTCTACTAGTGACTAATTTTTTTTAAATGATTAAAACAAATTTTTTTAATAATTCAAAACTACTGGTATGTGATAGTGAAAAAAACATAAAGGAAGAATGAAAACGAAAAATCACACTTCGATAAATTAAGGCAAAATAATAACAATTAACAAAAATGAAAAATAAAAAAGAAGATATGTCGTGTGGGGTGCTTTTTTTCCGGGTTGAGCCGGCCAAACCCAATAAATCAAGTAGTTCAGCTGGATTCGGGAGTGAAAAAGACCAAAAATCAATGGTGAAAATGGGGTAAGGCTAAAACTAAGAAAAAAAGAGTAAAAATTAGTGTTAGCATCTTGTTATTGGACATCTAGCTCCTAATTCAGAGCCATATTTATTACAATAGCCATACTCTATATATGTATGTGTTGCATTAATATTTGTGATTATAACAATCCATAGGACAGTTTCAAATGAATTATCTTTTTATTTATGGATAACTATAATAGTTTTGTAATAATCTATAGACTGAAAAAATTGTAATATGCTGTAAATAATTAAATATCTAGTGAATGACTATCCTACCTCGTAACCCTTAGATATGTTACCGTTATACTCCTGAAACCCTAGCTTTGTATCTATAAATAGGGGTTTTTGCTTCTCGTTGTAAACACACAAAAATTTCTAAGAGACAATTATTTTTGTCACTACGTTATTTTCTGTTTTTTCATAACAAGTTATCAGTACGATGAATATTTTTCTTTTTCTTCGTTCTATCAAAGCATGTCTTACTCTTTTCCTACGTTGAATCATGTTGAATACTTTTATTAAGATATTCGTCTTTTTCCGTGAGAGATTTTGCAGCAGTGCTATTCCTTGGATTCAACATATTGGTTTATTCTTTTATAATTATAATTGGCCCTTTTTCACCTTTGTGTCTTTTTTCTTCTCCTTTTGCCAATGTCAAAACATTTGACACTTGGCAATCTTATATTTAATTCATGCTTTTTATGATAACGAATGCTTGTTACGACACGATTGTATTTAAATGTTTTATATCACAACGATTTTGTTTTCTTTTATGTAAATGATTTGGTATCAAAATATTAATTTGATTATCTATGTCATTACGTATATATATATATATAAAGAGATAGTCAATGTTCAATTTTAATGGATTTTTAGCTTTTAATTTTTATATATCATTTTTACAATCATATTTTGATTTATGATATAAAGGGATCATGAAATCTTCTCCTCATTGATTTCTTTTGAGATAATATAGCGGTTAATTACATAATGAATATAAATCTAGTAGTCACATATTATATTACTTTTATTTTTCTTATAAAATAGGGAGATCATGAAGGATTCTTTTGATTGATCTTCTTCTTGATTTATTTTGGATGTCAATTACATAATATATATGAATATGGCAACAATTATCTATTGATAAGCACTAACAGTCTTATTTAAATATATATTATAACCATGCATTTTATATCTGTTATATTAATAGTTGTTATTTACATTTATTTCTATACAATTAATTGATCTAACTGTTAGATATTTTGTATAATGTATTTACTTGAATTCATGTAATTATGCTGTTATAATTCTTATATAATTATTGGTGTTACAAATCTTTGTTCAGTGCTCCTGAAGAAGCACGTTAATTTTAATTATTTTCCTCCGAATGGCAAATGACTAATATTATATTATTCTTATCCCTGAAGGAAAGAATTAAAATTTACATTATAACTGATATTGGTTATATAATATTATTTTAATGATACCATATCTATTAATTGGAGTATTTCTCCTTCAATAGAAAATTATCTAAATGGCCAACATCACAAAATTAGAATTTGCCGTGCTTGACATCTCAGGAAAAAACTATCTGTCATGGATTCCTGATGCTGAGATACATATTGTATTAAAGGGTCTCGATGAAACACTTAAAGAGGGAAATACACAATTCATGCAGGATCGTGCTAAAGCTCTAATTTTCCTTTGTCATCCCCTTCATGATGGATTGAAAAATGAATATCTTACAATAAAAGATCCCGAAGATCTTTGAAAAAAATTGAATGAAAGGTTTGACCACCAAAAGACTATAGTATTTTCTAGAGCCCGATATGAGTAAATGCACGTTCGCTTACAAGATTTCAAAATTGTTAGCGAATATAACTCAAATATATTCAAAACTTAATCTGTATGGGAAAAAATCACAGATGAAGATATATTAGAGAAAACTTTTTTTACTTTTCATGCATCCAGTGTCTTATTACAGCAACAATACCACAAATGTGGTTTCAAGAAATATTCAGAATTTATTTCTTGCTTACTTATTGCAGAACAGAACAATGTGCTACTAATGACAAACCATGCATTGCACCCAATGAGTTCTGCAGTACTGCCTAAAGCTAATGCTCTTGATTTTCCTAAAGCAAATGCAACAAATTATGAACGAGGACATAGTCATGAACGCAGACGCGGTCGTGGCGTGGATATGGATAGAATAATGGGCCAAATAATAAACAACACGGTGGCAACTTCAAAAAGCATAAAACAAATGAAAAAATTCCTTCAAAATTCAAAAAGGATGAAGATAGTTGCTATAGATGTGGGATGAAAGCACATTAGTCGTGTACCTGTCGTATTGCTAAACACCTTGTGGATCTCTAACAACAATCTATCAAGGGAAAAGGAAAAGTCGAGACCAATTTTGCAAGCTTTGATTGTAACATCCCGCGAAGATTTAAGCCTCAATTAAGCTATGTGGCTATTATTTTGACAATGACAGAATAATTGCTTCAATTGTGTCTCAAAGTTAAAAGATTGTTACTCAAATGGCACCAAAGAAAGAATATGGTTCCTAATTAACATAAATCAAAGTATAGTGACTAATTACAAGACAACACAAAGTATAAGAACTTCTTGAACAATAAATAAATAGATACTAAATAGGCCACATCACCCCCTAAGTTATATGGTCCATAACATGCCACTTGTCTTCTTTTGATTGGTGGAACTCAAAGAGGTATTAAAAAGGGTTAAATTCCTACAACAATAAATAGAAAGGAAAGTGAAAGATTTTCTCAAAACTTTTCCTCAGGTCATCCCCCTCCTTTGTCGACCACACCCCACTCTTAAATTATCTTTCTCTCTTATATCCCAATATAAAATAAAAGATCTCTTCAAAACTATCTTTGAAAAATAGATAAGGGTCTAGTAAGTTATTTTCTTTGGAGAGTTTATTCAGAAGCCTTATTCAAGGAATCTTTGAGAGGTGAGTAACGAATACTTTGATTCCCTTTTCATTCAAGTTTTCATATGTGAGTAACCCATACTTCTGTTCCCTTTCTTTTGTTCATAATGTTTTCGTAAAATATGCATGGATTTTTGGTACATCGTCATTATGTAAAGAAATCAATTTGCTGCATTTGTATCACTAGCTAATGCTGTACTTGTCTTGCTTTGCTATGTGGTAACATGATCATTATATGTGATCTTGGTCATTTTGGACATGCTATGTGATCTTATTTATTATGGCCATGCTATGTGATCTTAGCCATTTCGAATCATTGAATCTTGTGCACACCACAGGTAGTAATTTGACTGGTGATAGGGCCTTGTTGTGCATCTAAAGACTTCGTGCATCCAAAGGCTTTGTGCAATTGATGGTTTTCTTAAAAACACATTTCTTAAATGAAAGGTGAATCAAAATATTTTATTACTCATTGAGTACGTTGTACTTACCCCCTTCCTTTCCATTTAACAACTTTGTAGGTGTTGAAATTAAGTAGCATTGTGGTTGGATCATCCCAAGGATGGAGAATATACATGTATATGATCGAGATTTCGGTGTGTGGCTGAAATTTCGTTGTGGGTGGCCGCAATAGTTATTGTATACCTATAATAATATGATATTATATATAATAGTATTTCACTTGTATTTGTAAAGTGTCGCCCTCAATTTGGTATCGAGATTTAATTTTTAAATGCTTCCGCCAGTGTTAGACATCGATTGCAATGAAAATAATGTCATAAATTTGGGGGCATGACAAGGTGGTATCAGAGCCTGATCCTACAAGCTTACATATATGTATCGCTCTTATTTTGACGAATCTGTACACTTAAAGGTATTTAAATCATTTATATTAATCGATAATAGATTAAATTTGACCTTGGCGATGTTACTATCATATAGATTGGGCTTTTTATATTTGGAGGCGTGACATTGATGATCTAGATGATATGACTTATTTGTATATCTCTAACCTTTTGATTGATTCAAGTGGCAACGTGCTGATGTTAGTGCTATACAGGATATTGATTAGTTTATTCTTGTTTTTATTTGCTTTTACATTATTACAGGATATTGATTAGTTTATTCTTGTTTTTATTTGCTTTTACATTATTGCATTAGATATGAATTTATTCACTTTCTAATTTTAATATTTAGTTGGCATAAGATATTTTAGTTTCGAATAAAATATTTGTTATTTGATTTTCATTGATGATTAAATTTTTTTTGTTCAGATAAAAATAGGGTAAAAATGAATTGTCAAGATATTTGCTCAGCTGATAGTGTTATGCCTCGTTGTTCTAACATTTTTAACAAGTTAATTAACTGCGGAAGCTTTTATTTTTAATATCTATTAGCAACAAGGGACGAGACTAAGAATTTGGTTTTCAAGAGAATTGGAATATAGTTCTTCTTTATGTTCAAAATGGCCTTAGGGTGAGACTTCCAATTGAAAGTTCTTGTGAATCGATCTTATCACTACAATGAAGCAAGAGATATAGTTGGTTACTTACGTATTTATTTACCTTTCATACACAATCATTTTGCCCAATAGAGTATGGTGTAAATAACACACAACAAGTTAGCGTAGTAAATAGAATTTTATTGCTACTTGCCGAGTTACATAATTGGAGAGCCTTTACATAGAAAATGACATCCAATTCTTACAACAGTCATTCTTTTAATTTCACATACCGAGTTGTGAGTGTGCGCCTCTACTTAGATTTGTTCTTATATTTAGTGCCATATTATTATGCTACTACATTATTGTAACTAGTCATGCTATTAGGCTACTACATTTAAGTAAAAAACATTGGTTTATCAACCATAACTTATCATGGTAGAGGTGGGCGTAATTGTATGCACAATAAACATTGAGTTCATATGTAGTCCCAAATACATTAGGAATTGTGCGGCGTCTTCGTAATAACCCCATAAGTCTGTCTCTATCACTTGAGATATCCTACTCCCTCTCGACTTCTCACTCCATGTCTCGGCTTGCCTTTCAAAGATCTTGCAAATGAACATCTACAAAAATAAATAAATAAATAAATAAACATACACTAAGTGAGTATATGGTGCCACGTGAGTAATATAATATCCTGTTTTTCCGCAAGATTTCACAAATCATCTTTCAATTTTAAGTTCAAGAAAACATAAAGATGCACAAACCTTTTTAAATACATGATAGAGCCCAAGCACAAGAATTACCTACTACCCGTAACGCAATGATATCATTTAAATGCCAAGCTGATCATGGAAATACAATGATAAGTGGATCTATACTAAAACCCCGGTTGACCCCTATCGGAGTTCTAAGTCAAGAGCATTATCAATCTAATCAAATACCATACTAGTCTTTCCTATCGAAAAGTTATTGGATAGGTCATAGTATGGAAATAATTCAAGCAAGCTAATGCAAGACCAGTAGAGGAATACTATTAGTTCAAATGCAAGAAAACACTTTAATTCTTATCATGGCAATGCATTAAACACAAGCTTTTCTTTAGAAACTCATGCATGACAAGAAAACCAAAATATTAGTTACTCACCTTACTCTTGTTGCTTTAAAGATTATTGGATGTTTATAAGTAGCAAGATACCTTCAAATCCTTGAGCATTTTTTAGACAAAGTACCTTCTAAAGTAGGGGTTTAATGTGTATATGAAAAGAGCTTTGTTTGAAGGACAAAGGAAGTGTTTTGGAAGCCTTTTGATGATGTTTCATGGCTATTCATTTTTATGGACGAATTTCTTAGATTATTTGGAGAAAAACTTGAGTTCCACCTATGAAAAGTTGGCCATTTCTCCTTAGATAATTCTCAACTAGCCAATCAAAATAAGTCCAATTGGAGGCTCAGGGATTCATCTGACTAATCATCCAAATTTAATTCATGTGAGCATTTTTCTAAATGGCCAAGCGTCATCTAGATTTTTATTCCTTTATTGCTTAATGAGTCTTTCTATTTAGTAGGTTTCCATAATTCGGTCTTAGTGTTTTCGACTTATACTAATTAGGGGCAGCATTTTAGTTTTAAGCATTTCTTTTGCTCGAAATCACTTCTCGATTAGACCTAGTCATTCTTTGGCAATACCACTAACTGGTGAAAATAGTCGATATAAACTCAAGCTATCATTTCATTCTTGTCATGTTAAACAAAATATTTCCCAAGTCTTAGAAAACGTCACGACTTATTACCCAATTATAAGCTTTCCTTACCAAGTGCTACTAATTGAGCAATATTCAAGAAGTGATTAAATTATCATCCAAAAATGCCACTATGAAATTTTTGAAATTCCACGGGGTGTTATAGATAGTGCCACTTTCCATACAATTTTTTGAGACAAAATGTATTTTGTTGAATTAACACTAGCAATTAATAATGTTAATACAATTTTTGGAGCGTTAAATATTATCAAAGGTTCCAGAAGTGCCAATATAATCTTACCACTAGCAATTAATAATGTTAATACAATTTTTGGAGCGTTAAATATTATCAAAGGTTCCAGAAGTGCCAATATAATCTTACCCAATAATACAAGATTTTATATTAATGATACACTTTATTCTAGCAAATCCAAAAGAAATTTGCTTAGTTTTAAAGATATTCGATGCAATGTATATCATATTGAAACAATGCAAGAAAATAATATTGAATATCTTTCCATAATTTCTTTCATATCTAGCCAGAAGAAGATAAAAGAAAAGCGACAAGCACTCCCATCTGGGATGTATTTCACAACTATAAAGTCAGTTGAATCAAATTATATAGCAAACCAGAAGTTCAAAGACCAGAAAAGTTTTATACTTTAGCATGATAGACTTGGACATCCAGGAACAGTAATGATTCGACATATCATTATTAATACACATGGACATTCTTTAAAAAGCCAGAATATTCTTTTACCTAATAATTATCCATGTAACGCTTGCTCACAAGTGGAATTAGTAGTCAAACATTCCCCTACAAAAGTTAATGTTGAACTTTCAAAGTTTTTGAAAAGAATTCACGAGGATATAGATGGGCCTATACACAGACCATGTGGACCATTTAGATACTTTATGGTTTTAATTGATGCTTAGAAATATAGCCTTTGCCAGATTGCTCGCTCAAATAATAAAATTGTGAGCTCAATTTCCCGATTATTATATGAAGACAATTCGTCTTGATAATGCTGCTGAATTCAGATTCCAAGCATTTGATAAGTCCTGCACTTCTATTGGTATTATTTTAGAACACTGGATTCCCCATGTGCATACTCAGAATGGCCTTGCAAAGTCATTTATAAAACGATTACAGCTGATTGCTAGGCCATTACTTATGAAAATGAAATTACCAACTTCTGTTTGGGGTCATACAGTATTACATGTTGCATCATTAATTCGTTTAAAACCAACTGCTTATCACAAATACTCACATTTACAATTAGCATTTGGTCGAAAACCTGATGTTTCTCACCTAAGAATTTTCGGTTGTGATGTCCAAGTTCCAATTCCACCTTCACAGCGCACTAAAATGGGCCTCCAACGAAGACTTGGGATTTATGTTGGTTTGATTCACCAACAATTATTAGGTACCTTGAACCACTAATAGGTGACCTATTTACTGCACATTTTGCGGATTGTTATTTTGGTGAAATGACTTTTCCTACTCTAGGAGGGGTAAAGCTACATCCTAAAAAACAGAATAAAATTTCTTGAAATGAATCTACCTTATTTTACTTTGATTCCCGAAGTAATTAATGTAAGCAAGAAGTTGAAAAAATAATTCATTTGCAAAAAGTTGCAAATTAATTACCTGATGTGT
The DNA here is from genome assembly GCA_963692815.1 of Nyctanthes arbor-tristis. Lineage (NCBI taxonomy): Eukaryota > Viridiplantae > Streptophyta > Magnoliopsida > Lamiales > Oleaceae > Nyctanthes > Nyctanthes arbor-tristis. The sequence continues at coordinate 14,266 of CAVNYN010040042.1, forward strand.
TCGTGGAGACAAAGAAAGTGACAAAATCACACATACCAGCACAGAATACTCAAGTAAAAATTGATGTTCCTGTAGAACAATCTTGCTATAGCAAGTGAATTAAAAGTACGTCAGAAACGTAGCTGATCACTTGGAATTAAAGATTTTATGCCTTGAAAAAGAAAAATACATGAGAACCATCAACTACAAATTCAAGAAGAAACACAAAGTGATTGATCAATCAAATAAAGAAGATTTGATTCCTGTATAATCAGAAAATGAAGAGATCTCAACAAACTCTTTGTCATCACACAAAGTGCATAAATGAAACAATGTTGTGATAGATAATATTTTCGCCTATAATGCGGCTCTTGATATCATGCATGAGAGTGAGAATCTTGAACCACAATCTATTAAAGACTGCCAGCAAAGAAAAGATTGGTCAAAATGGAAAAAAGCCATACAAGCGTAGTTGAATTCTTTGGAAAAAGAAAAGTTTTTGGACCGGTGGTCCAAACACCCAAAGACGTAATTCTTGTTGGATAAAAGTGGGTGTTTGTGAGAAAAAAATGAGAACAGTGAAATTACGAGATACAAGACTCGACTTGTAGCACAAAATTTTTCACAGGGACCTGAAATAGATTATGAGAAGACATATTCTCTTGTGATGAATGCCGTAACATTTAAATATTTGATTAATTTGGCTATCTCACAAAAGTTAGAGATGTGACTTATGGATGTAGTAACTGCCTATCGTTACAGCTCGCTTGATACCGATATTTATATGAAAATCCTTGAGGGATTTAAAGCACTAGAAGCAAGTGATTCATTCCCTAAAATTATATTCTCAAATAAATTAAAAAAAATCAGTCTATGCATCAAAACAATCTGAACAGATGTGGTGTAATCGTCTGAGTAAATATTTGTTGAAAGACGAATATCAAAATGATGATATTTGCCCATGCGTTTTTATAAAGAAAACTGATATTGGATTTGCAATAATAATAGTTTATGTAGATGATTTAAATCTTGTAAGAACTCTTGAAGAGCTTGATAGAACTGCTGAATGTATAAAAACTGAATTTGAAATGAAAGATTTGGGGAAAACTAAATTTTGTCTTGGCTTGCAGATTGAACATATTTCAGAAGGATTATTTGTTTATTAGTCTATATACACATAAAAAGTTTTAAAAAGGTTTTATATAGATAAGGCGCAACTATTGACATCTTCAATGGGTTGTCCGATCACTTGATGTAGACAAAGATCCTTTTCGTCCACTCAAAGATGGGGAAAAGATTTTTGGTCTTGAAGTACCATATCTTAGTGCAATTGGAGCATTAACATATCTTACAAATTGCGATCGACTAGATATAGGATTTTATGTAAATCTCTTCGCTATATATAGTTCTGCACTAACTCAAAGACATACTACCTTAAAGGCAGTATAAACTTGGGACTATTTTATTCACAGAAAACGGGTTCTTCTTTAGTTGGTTATACAGATGCATGTTATCTCTTTGATCCATATAAAGCTAAGTCGCAAATAGGATATGTCTTTACTCGTGGAGGAATAGGTATATCATGGAGATATGTAAAGCAAACCTTGATAGCAATATCTCAAATCACTCAGAAATTATTGCGATCTATGAAACAAGTCATGAATTATTTGTATCTATAAATATTGTACCCCTGAAATCCTAGCTTTGTATCTATAAATATAGATCTCTGCTTCTCATTGTGAACACACAAAAATTTCTAAGAGATAATTATTTATCTCTACTCTATATTCTCTCTTTTCATAACATAATCTGTATTTTATAATTTATGATTATTTATTTTTTCTAGAAAACAATTATTTAAACTTGTAATATTAAACATAGATAAATTAATAAAATGAGTAATAAATAGATAAAAGCAATTTCAAAATAAGCATCGAATTGATCTAAATTTACATTTGTAAAAATTATTAAATTTGTAAAAAATTAAATTGGTTAGGCCATTTATTTACCCGACTGGCTCGTTCATATTGTGAACTTGTCGCCATTATTTGTTGGGCAATTTGGAATAATCGCAACAAGGTTGTTTGGAATGCTAAATCTTTCCTGGCATCTATATATTAATAATAAAAAAAGTTATCTGGCGTTATAATTTTCCACCATTGGTCTGGCATTACAAGAATACTGGTAACGTCATTGATGACGTCATTGGTGGATAATAATTAAATTTATTTTACATTTTTTAATTTTTTTCCTACTTTCCATTTTTATTTTATTATCCGTTTATTTTTGGATATTATGAGTTTTATTATGATTGTACTAGATAACAATTAAATTTAGTTTACATTTTTTAAATTTTTTCCCTACTTTCTGTTTTAATTTTATTATCCATTTTTTTTAATAAAGAATATCTATTTAAAGAAATTAACATGAATCTCTTCGTATAATTATTAGTTTTATTCTGATGATACTGGATAATAATTAAATTTGTTTTATGTTTTTTTTAATTTTTTCCCTACGTTATGATAAAATAACTTAAAATATTAAAATAAATTTCATGAACCTTCTTCCTTAAAAACAAGTGATTTTTTATATAATTAAGAATATCTTTATTAAAGAAATTTATAACAAATAAATTCATTGAAATTTATTTTAATTAAGAGTTTATATTAATTTTTTATTCTCTATTTTGTGTTCCATTTAAACTTTTAATTTGTTATACACATGAGTGCAATATAATCAGTTGTCGATTTTATTAGCATTTTTTTTTACATTAATTTTTCTTAATAGCACCATTATTATTTTATTTTGAAAATGATCTAATGCCAAATATATAACACTAAAGATCTTCCCATGTAGTGTACCTCAATGCATTGTATGACACCATTAGCTTACTATATTACATGGTATTAAATCGTAATTAAGTGTGACTGTTAAATCAACTGTATATTACTTTTATTGCATTTAATATATGTTTGATTGAGATTAAATGCATGTTAATGTTGAATTTTCTTATTGCTCTGGTTCCTTCCGAGTAACGCATGGACGAGAATTCTAGTGTAAGATAATAGATATGGCTCGGGCTTTTTTGTATCAATGGATTGGAGCTCAACTCTCACATTCATTTAGTTATGCTGATTTGAACCTAGATGACCCACAACTCCATAGATGGCGGAAACCAGATAGGGGCCTACTAAAGATAAATATTGATGCTGCTATTTTTGACAACCTAAATAACACAGGCTGTGGATTGGTGATCCGAGACGAGAAGGCTTCATTTGTTCATGCCAAAATTGTATCTTTCAATGGAGTATTTGAGCCTAGATTAGCGAAAGCTATAGGTGTTCGTGAGGCTCTCAATTGGATCAAAGAGCTGAATTTGAACAAGGTAGTGGTTGAGTTGGATGCCTTATTGGTCTACCAAGCCATAAATGATTTATCTCCCGATTTAACTCACTTTGGAATAGTTATTGATAACAGCCGCATGTTCTGTAATGAAATACGTGATATTAATATTTCTTATATTCAAAGAACTGCGAATGTTGCCCATCGGCTAGCTAGGGCTTCTAGTTTTATAAGAGGCACCTTTGAGTGGGTTGGTGTTCCCCTCACTTTGACTTCTGATGTACTTTCTTCTAATGCATTGAACAAATAAGTTTATTTCCCTAAAAAAAAAAAAAATACTAATAAGTTTTAGTCTAATTTACTTTAAAATTTTGGATTTCTAAATAAATTTTTATTTGAAAAAAAAGAAATCCTGATGAAATTAATCAAAAATGAGTTGGTTTAAGAAACTATTACAATTATTTATTTATTTAGTAGTTTTCAATGTGGGATTTTTATACCTTAGTAAGTTCACAACATCGTTGAATATTGATGTCCAACGACAACTTATTTTGGTCACTCTTTTGTCATGTTCGGTCATAAAAAAATTTGATGAAGTTTTATTTTTACCATTGTAATCTAAAGTATTTCTATGCATACTTCCTAACCGTTATTTATTTTAAAAATATTGGATAACATTGTATGTTATGTGAATAACAATCTATGTTATTCTTTTTTTAAACCTTTTTATTATATTTTTTAAATAAAAAACCACCACTCCTCTCTCCGCCAGCGGCTAGAATTTTTTTCTTTCTTTTTCTTTTACTTTTATTTTTCATTTTTTTAATTTTTTCTTTTCTTATTTTCCTTTTTTCTTTTCTCCTCTCTCTCTTTTGTTTTTAATCATTTTTTTTTAAATTCGTATGGTAAAAATTGTTATACTTTTAAATTCATCAAATAAATGATGTTACTGTATTTTCAATTCATGTAACATGATATTTTAAACAAACAATATACTTTGTTATACAAATAACATAAACGGTTAAAAATTATCATATCTTATCACTCAAATAACACAACTTGTTAGACACATAACCTAACTTGCTACAAAAATAAATAAACCAGATGTTTGTTAGCTGATTTTAGAAACGGATTAGCTGATTACACACATAACATAGATGAGCTGATTTTAAAAACTTGAAGGACTACATCTTCTCATCAGCTTTTAATGTGTATGGGCGATGTGGTTTCTTCTATGTGTTTCCTTGAAGGATAAACTGTAATTCTTTCTTTTATATAAATATATATACACACACACACACATATATACATACATACTAGTTACTATACGTGCATCGCATGTAATACGTGTTATTTTTAATTCAGATCTGAGATTATTTTTTTATATGTTGTACTTAGTTAATTTAATACAAACTTAAATGAAGCATTAAATAAATGTCACATAAGATATTTTAATGTAAAATTAGAAAGCATTGAACTGTGAAAGAGTCCATTTTGCTTTTGGTCTTCATAACAATTTCTACTTCGAAAATCATCTAAAATCATATGTAATAAAGAGGAGAATCTCAAGATCTAAATTCACGCTTTTGTTGTATTTACATAATATATTCAAACAAAGACAATGGATTTCACAATAAAACTCTACCCTCCAAAATCTAAAACTATCTTCAATTCATATAACGTCAACATATGCAAAGATCAAATTCTATTGTCAATGGTTAGGTCCCTTCCAGGCAACCTAAAGAACTTCTCTATGTTTCCTTTCTCCCATGAAAAGCTCTACACTAATAGCGAAGCATAAAGATAATATAAAGGAAAAGAACCTCATGATAAATTTTGATTCTTCAAATGTAGAGCAACTTCTAGACACTATCACAAATAGCAACCACAAATAAATTTTCATTCAATTTATACCTTGGTGGCAAATGCAAAGAAAAGAAAGAGACTATTCTTCAACTATATTAGTGCACTCAATTTGGACTTGATTAAATTTGACAGATTATGGTTCTTAACTAATTTTGTGGATTTAAAAGAAACTCTATAAATTCCATAAGAATCCCATCAGATGAGGGTGGGATTGATAAAAGAGTGTGTTAAGCGCATTTCAAACTTAAACCCATAGAGTTCCAAGTAAATCCGTTACCTAATTGGGAACAAATCACATCTACACATCACATGGTACTCATATGTACTACACAAATCTCAAACCCATTCTCTTAAAATCAATTAGAATTTCATAATAATAAAAATGATATGCTGACAGGAGCTATAAGAGGCTAACCAAACTTCATGAACACCTAAAAACCCATTAAGAAAAATGAAATCAAATGCAAAAAAATAGACAAAGACTATTTAAACATACTGCGCGCAACAAAACATATGAAACAAATCACAAAAGAAAAAGAAAAGAAAGATACCAGTACAATTTAGAAAAATTTTTAGATTCACCAAAGAAATCCTTAACAAATCATTAGATCTATGCAAAGGATAAAATAATTTACATTTAAATTATTATAGCAATAATAGGGTTGAATTACCTGATATTAACATATTATAAAGCCAGAAATTCAACACTGTGGTAAGAGAGATGCACTACTTTTACCACCGATTGCATCAAAGATTAACAAGAGTTGCAAGTTGCAACCAACAACTCCAGCTGCTATAGACATAATGACTCAGATTTAATACAAGTTATCTTTAGGATCAATATAATCAACTCCATCAACTTCTGAATATAAATTAGTAAGCGGCTTCTAACTTCCCATATAATCTATGAAGAAAATGCTCGCAATATATAATGAAGTAAATCGATTTGCAATTCTTAGTTTATAAGATATATTATCTAAAATCTTAGCCTATAATAAGACCAATAATACAACTAATTGTATATATTATAAGCATATTCATGCTAAAATTAACCACTACCGCAGCTCCTAAAAGTCTCTCCCATTTTCCACCTTATCAGAGAATCAATATAGGAACCCCCAAAATAAGCAAATAAAAAATATTCTACATGGAAATTTTTTTAAGCATGCGTACGGAGTTATACAGTCCATGATCTTAAGTTGTTATAAAAAACATACTACTTGAAACCCACGTTAAATATCTACTTTCTGCTATAATTTCTTCACCATAACTAATTATTTAGTATCAATTATTGAACCATGCCTACTCCAAGTAAAAACAAATCTTATATTAGAGGTATGAGGAAAATTCCTCTTTTAGAAAGCCAACAAAAATGTTGTCCAACAACAAATCACGTAAGCTAATCAAATGACGACAAATTGACAAGAATTAACCTTCAAGGATGTCAGTAGACTGGGTCAAGAAAGCATTGGTCTGATCCCTATAGATGTAACCTACTGTCCAAACCCACCAACCACTCCAATAAGCAGAAGGCAAGGTAAGATTGTTCCTTTAACAGTACTATCACCACCAGTCGTGCTCCCATCACTATTATCATCATTTTCACCCTTTGGGTTGGAATTCAAGAACCTCCTGAGGCCTTGAGGTGCATCACTAGGAGTATTTGAAAAGGTCTACTGCTTCTTGCTTTCTCTCAGTGAAGAACATGGCTTCAGAAAATGGAAGCATTTGGGCTTGAAACTAAAGAGAAAATAGTTAAAGTTTGGTCCTTGCTGGAGACCCGAAGAGAAGGGTGAAAGGATAAGGCATAGTGGAATCGCCGACGGAGTTCTAGTTATGGAAATGGTGGGCATTTTTCAGTTTATGCTGACAGAAGATGAAGCAGAGTTACTGGCTGTTGTTAGTCTGTTTCTAGAGTATGGCTGCTTCGATTGTTCCATTAAGATTGTAGAATCTATTGTTGGTAATCTGACTATTGCAAAATAATTATTATTATTTTAATAAATCTTTGGGCCAATTTGTCAAATTAGGGGTTGTAAATTCTTTAAGAAAATCAGCCAGATGTCTACCACACACACGCACATATTAAAGGAGGGGATCTTGCTCAATAGTTTGAAATCTGTACAAGTAACTACAAAATTGCAGATCAAAAGAACCATGAGAAGAAATTCAATAGCAAAAATTGAGGAATAAAGGAGCTTACCAAGTTGTGTCTTCAAAGCAACCATGGAACGCAATTTTTCCCCTAAAATGTTCACAATCAATTGTGTCAGCTTCAAGCAAACGAACCAGAAAAACCTAAAATCAAAGTAAGAAAAGAACATTAACACATGCCAAAAGCCTAGATCGAAGCAAAAACCAAACGACGCCTTTAATGAAAATGAAAATGTGGAGAGAGAGAGAGAGAGAGCCAGAGCAAATGACGTCATGGTTTTGTTTTTTACCATATATATCAAGGGTGAAAATGGGGGAAAACGACGTCGTATCTGATTACTGTTGCTAGCTATGGTAATTTGGCGTTGGTTCTTTTTATATTGTATGATATGAATATATATAGTATATAGATATATATACAATCCCATTGGTCAGGGAGTGCACCCACTGACTTTGGTACGGCTGCACCAGTTGGCTAGCTGCATGGAAAAACGATGTGGCTATATAGACAGATCTGTCTCTAAACACAGATACAGATCTGTCTCTGTAGAAAATGCATATATCTTATCTTATCTTACTATAATAAAAGAGTTGGTTTGTGGGCCCCATCGTCGTCCCTTTTTTCCTTCCGAAATTGCCCTTTCAAATCGTTGCTTTTTTCTTGTTTGCTCTAGAACATTCCATCAACAATGGGTAGACCGTAGACGCTCCTACACTGCACTCGCTCTTATGCACATTTCTTTCATTTCATTTTGTTCTTTCTGCATTAGTGATGAAAGTTTTGGTGCTCCTCTTCCTATTCTATTTTGTAGTCCAAATCTTCTTTTTTCTTACTGATTTGGGTTCCGACTTGGAATTACACAGGATTGGGAAAGGAGTTGTGCCCCCCTAGCTGCCGCTCGTCGAGCCGGCACGGAGTTTGAAAACGTCGTAAAAGGTGATTTATTCACATTACAATATTGCACTATAAGCCTCTTCTCAACTCTCCCTTCGAATGGTGCTAATCTAGCTTGACTCTTTAAGTTTTCCCCCTTCTCCGATTGTCTGTGGTGGATTTTAAGCTTAGTAATTGGCTACTTTTCTTGCTGTTTTTGTAATGCGCTTAAAATTTTCATTCATTTGTTTTTTGGGGATATGGATCGTCTGCCCTTTTTTTGTTTATTCTTTTTTTTTTTTTGGGTTGTTTCCTTTTTGCTTCGTGTGTGTATGTGATTTTTTTTCCGGGGGTTTGTGTGTTTTACTTTTCTTTCATTATTTTTCGGCCTCTTTTGTAAGAGTTGGTTTTTTCCCCTCTGTTGTGGGTTTAGTTATCTGTTGTTTATTATGCAAAAATTACAATT
>CAVNYN010040256.1:0-10235 GCA_963692815.1 Nyctanthes arbor-tristis
AATAACCCAATAGGGTTTCAGTCGCCAAGTGTTAAAATTAAAAAAAAAAAAAAAAAAAAAAAAACTAAAGATGAAAATTCAACCTCCAGAAAATGTTGCTGACTGTTGCGAACAGTAGCAGACGCGATTGCCGCCAATAGTCGCGGCATCAGCGCATTGATGGTGAGGCACGCAGCGAGTGGTAGTTGTGATGCGTACGGCGGGTGGTGGTGGTGATGAGGCGCGCGGTGGTAGTTTGTCGTGGTAGGGTGCGCAGCGGGTCTGCTGCGGTTTGAGGTGCACGGCAGTGACGGTTGGCTTGGGATGCAACTAAGGTTTTATATGTGTATATATATATAGAGAGATGAAATCTAAGGTAATAAATAAATATAAACTAATAATAAAATTTAAAATAATAGTACTTTAATTATTATAAAAAATTAATAAAAATAAATAAAGGCTATGAAAATACAAAAAAATGAAAAATTGAAAAAAAAATAAAGAAGAAATAGAGTGCCATAAATACAATTTAATAGGGTAAAATAGTAATTATTTTATGTCAGTGGTGCATAATTGATATAACAATAAAAAAGGGTGTATATCCTTTAATTTCCTCTATTTTATTCAAAAGCATAAAAGATCATGATGTGCGAAATATTACTATAAAAGTACGTTTGATTACAAGTATGAAATTTACTTAGAAGGAAAATATTTTCTTTTTAATTGAATTACCGGCAATTGAATTTCATAGAAAATAAATTGCAAAGTTTTGATTGAAAGTGAATTCTAAAAAAAAAGGGTGAATTACTTAGAAAACAAAAAATATATACTTTCCTAGGAAAATATTTTCCTTGTTTTCAAGAAAAATGTTCTCACCTGACTAAAATATAGAAAATATTTTCATTGGAAAAAATGTCAATAAAAACTATAAAAGTAGAAATTTAGGTGGAAAAACATATTTTCTATTGAAAATTTTTTATAATCAAGCATACTCTAAGTTTCTTCTCTATTAATTTCGTATATCTATACCATCATAATAATTATTATAAAACAAAATGTACATATAATAATTAAAATACACCGTCAGATACAAAACCCTTGAAATTTAGTAGCGATTTTGACATATTACATTAAATAAAGATTATTATAATAAATACCAACACAATGTTTATGATTTCTGAAAGACATGTCCGGCAAATAGGAAAAAATTTAGCAATAGGAAAGGCAACGTAAAATCCAAAAAGAGAGGATATGAAACACACATAAAGTGATAATTTAGAACCATTTCCACTAGACTTAACAATACATAAGACGCGTAAAAGAAAAATAATGCAAGATAGACATAATTAAAAGCCTACAAAGAATAAGCCTGGAATGATTCCTAGCAATAAATAAGAGACTTTTTAAGCTTCTATGATACTTCATGCACAACATATTTTGCCAAACAAATTAAATATGCAAAGACACAACTCTCTACATATTTAATAAGAGAGATCGGAAGAGCGTCGAATACAAAAATATAGAAACACAATACTAATGGGTCTCTCGAATCTCACAAATTTACCTATCACAATAAGAGACAAGACAATACAATACAATACAATACAATAAAAATATTATAATCATTTACAAATAATTCTCAATACCCATAAAGAAACATAAGTGATAACTAGATATAAATCACCATTTAAATCATATAAAAATTGCTTTTTCATGTTGCAATAATATGAATAATTAATCTCGAATAAATCAAATATAATTACAACATGAAAAAGCAAACTTTAATCTATATATGCCTCGGTAACCTCATCTCTGAAGTTACATCAAAGATCAATAAAAGATTTTTAGTATTTATTTGAATTGATACTAAAACTACTTAATCACCCAAACATCCATTTGAATCAAGACATTTATTGATTTAATCCATTCCATCCATACCCATTCATTGTTTTTATGAATGTGCTACTTTTAATGATTTTCAACAAGATTACAATGTTGATTGGTAGCCTTACAAATTGTCATTTGTAAAATAAAACCTGTGTAATGTAACAATTATCAATGCTCAAAGCCTCCTACTAATTCACGGGATCTTTATATATTAATAAAAAGAACTAAGTTTCCTACCTTTTTATTTGGTAAATATTTAGGTATTATTTTATTTATTATTTATTTATTCTTTTTCTAACACAATTTTCTTCATTTACGTGATTTGAGTGAACTTTTACCATATGGGGTAATAGTCGTCCCGCCCCAACCTGCCCCATTGCCCTGATAATTTTTCTTTTCTTTAACAAAAACTGTTGTGAAGGTATTCAAAGAAGATTTGAACATGCGATAATTGAATTTAACACCCAAGCCTTAACAATTTTACCCTTTTTTAAAACTTTTTCATTAACAAATTTTTATAAGTTTTATACTTTAAAATTGACGTAAAAGTTAAAATATCAAATATCAAATTTAAATGGCCAATTTCAAAACAACCCTAATACTATTTACCGTTTTCCCCGTGTGTATTGATTAGTTTAATGTATTTGAATTTTTTTTATGCATTTTACGTTTTTTTAGTTTTATTAAGATTTTTGAATATAAAGCAAGTAACATGTATTTTTCACCTATCTCCTGAACTAGGCCTGAAACGGGGCGAGGTACGAGGGAGGCGTACCCGACCAGAACTTGCCCAATTATCATTGATTCATTGCACTTTCAAATTAATTAAAATGTGATGTCTATCCCATCGCATTTTTTGCTATCCAATCTCTAGATTAATTTGGTTTGAAGATTTTATTGTGAGAGAAACTTCACTTTTTTTCGCAAACACCTCCATATTTGACATCACTTCAATTAAACCATATGATATCTGAAAATTTAGATTTGGTACAAAATGCGGTGCGTTGGGTTGTTAATTAAAGTAAATGTAAATTACAACACATTTTTCAATTTGAATTCTCATCATGTTCTATTTATCTAAAAACTATACGTAAGAATGTTTACAATAAATATTCGTAATTTTATAATATTTTGTTCGACTCATATTTTGTCTTTCATGATCTAATATTCGGGTTGTAATCTTTTATATTTTATGACTAACTTTAATTATAGAGATGACAAATTTAAATATGATAATATTGTATGTTTGTCGTTGAACTTACGTTTTTTGGAATGTATTAAATGATGACAATAGATTTTTTCTCATTATTGCATGTGTACGAGATATTAGATGTAATAATGTGGAATATTTAGTTGATAATCTTGAACTTCACGATTAGTCCATTGATCTGATTGATTCAATTATTGTGTACTTGTGTTTTTGTAATTTCTACGAAAGTGCAAATGTTGTAGATTTATTATCCAATTATCTAATGATTGATATATTTTAATACATTTTTTAACCCATGCCACGAGTGGTTTAACTAGTTGAAAAAAACAAAAATGGGAAGAGTTCATCTAATTCACACAATTATTATAGAAATTTGGGGATAAAATCTGAATTAGGGAAGAATTGAGGACATATTCGGATATCGATTAAGGAACCAAAAAATGGAAAGGCTCTGGCCAATTGTATTTAGAGGAAATTTTAGAAATTTTAGGGGGAAAGCATTTAAATATGAATATATATATATATATGGAATAAAGTAAATCAGGTTATTTGAGTAAATCAGGTTACCCAAATAATTGCACCCAACACGTAATTTTAACTGCAACCTTTAGGAGGGAAATATATTTAAAAAAATAAAAAAATAAAATTGGGTAATTTCATATCCGTTTGATATCGTTTATAACTGGATTATGTTATAATATATTTTAAAATTTGAATTTTTGTGATATGTGGCTTAATTTGATTGGTTAAATTTTGTTGAAAAGTGAAAAGTTGTGATTTGATGTGATAGAATTATAATACATTTCTATTATAACACGAACCAAACGGACTCAGTAATATAAATTTCTTACATTATTATATAGATTACAAACAATTGCTATATTCATTTTAAAATCGATCATTTTTTATCCATTGTTCAATTATGGAGTATAATTTCGGTATCCAAAGATTCATGGTTATTATTGAAGGGAGGAGAAGGAAGATTCGTGGAAGGAGATGCACGTTTAGCAATCCAGGAGAGAGACTTTAATATCCCAATACAATAGAATTTTCCATTTAAAAAAAAAGAAAAATTGGTATAATCACAATAATGATATAGACTTTTTAAAAAAAAAAGGTTCTGGATGGTATAAAAATCAGTAAATAAAATATTTAAAAAAGAATATTAAAATGACATCACGAGGCGAGAAAACATTCTTCCCAAACCTTGGTAAATTTCACCACTAATCTCCAACATTTTAAAATTGACACAATTTTGTCTCTATTATTTTTTTCTAGCCTTGTGAGTCCCCGACCTTTCAAATAATTATTGAGTTTCGTCCCTTCATTAAGTTTCTGTCTATTTTTTTGTTAAATCCCTATAAATTGATGATATTACCTTTATATTTTCAAAAGGTTGAGGACTAAAGTGAAAATTTCCCTAAATATAAAAAAATGATAATAGAAAATTGAAAAGAAAGAAAAAATATAAAAAAAAATTTATTCTTTCTAACCCCATCACAGCATGTGTTTGTCCTCTTATTGCATTTTAACATTAATTCATTTACAAAGAGAGAAGAGTTTGACAGAATTAATATTTATTTTAGAAATATTTATAATAAAAAATATTAATTTCGTCAAACTAATCTCTTATGGGAAATGAATTCATGTCAACATGCAATCAGAGGACAAATATAGATTGGGGAGGGAAAGAATAAATTTATTTTTATATTTTTTAATAATATTTATTTTTAATTTTCATTTTTTTTCAATTTTCTATTATCATTTTTTTATATTTAGGAGAATTTTCAATTTAGTTCTCGACTTTTGGAAAATATAAGGGTAAAATCATCAATTTATAGGGGTTTAATGGAAAATAGATGGAATCTTAACGGAAAGACGAAACTCAACTATTATATGAAAAGTTGAGGACCCATGAGGCGAGAAAAAATGAATGGTGACAATATTGTATAAAAGCTAAAAAGTAGGGGACTAATGATGAAATTTACCCATATTATTATGCATGCACGTAATACGTGGCATACATCTAGGTTACAACTATGAGATACTTGTAGTTTAAATGTTTGACACATATGCATGTATATATAATAACATGCATGCGTGTAGTTAAAATAAAATTACTCTTTTCTTAAATTGCATGTATATATATTGGGATAACTTCATGATGATTTATTTCTAATTTGTTGTGATATATTTAAAAAAGATTTTAGATTTTCGTTCAATTCTCACCACTCACAATCAGACATCTATTAGTCAAAACCAAATATATATATATATAGTAATTTTATTTTGCCTACACATATGCATGTTATTATATATGTGTGCATATGTGTCAAACATCTAAATTACAAGACCCATACATATTATGCATATGTCATGTATTACACACATGTATAATAGCATGCGTGGGTAAAATAAAATTTTTCTTTAATAATATATTTTGGTCCGCCGGCAACCAAAATCAATAAGAATAAATAAAAATGAGAGGGCACTTTCGTGCAATGGATTCAAAGATGCCCTGCAGTAGAATTATTCTCGGTGGAGGAATATACCCAACTCAAAAGCGATCGTTAAAGGAATTATTATTAATTAATTATTATTATTTATTGCTCAACTGAAAAAATTTATGGATGATGGAACCAAGATACACTCTTTTTGGAATTAATTAATTACTATTACTATTATTTATATCACATTAAATGAATTTTACAGTATAATAATACAAAGGGCGTAGGAAGAGTATCCACAGCCCGAAATTTAACCTCTGGCTTCTATACCCAAACGAGTGATTTGTCATTTATGAATCATATAAGATTATAATCGTTAAAAATATTTTGGCTTTAAAGATTGGAGAAGAAAAAACATAATTCGTTCAAGAGGCCGTCCAAGAAAAATGAGAGGACAAATTCTTGTATCATAATCAAATAATTTTCTAACACCCATTAACCTCCTATTTCTATCTCGTCAACATATGAAATACTATTACTGAAGTATCATTCTAAGAGGATCATGCTATTTGTTAGTAATAAATTACAAAATTTTTTAGAAAATAGCATAAATTCACTAACTCACCCTTATAATATTTTCCCTAATCACACAATACACGGAATAAGATAGTACAATCTCCGCATTTTGTAAAAACATTTGTGAATATTTACCTGCAAATAGTATTTCCTATAACTCTAATAGCGGATGTTATTTTTACGGTGTCATTCACTGTCTTAGATGTGAACCGTCCATTTAAGAGGTAGAACTAACGAGTGATACCATAAAATATTATCCACGGTGTTAATTCATTGCAAAACCTAGTTTCTCTTCCGATCTCCTAATTTTGATAAACAAAATTCCCATTTAACTGTCTTGCATTTTTTTTGGTGTAATATTACTAAAGCCTATTTTCCCCATGGGACAATGACAAGTTAACTTTTTGTGATAATAGATCATGTGTTATCTTGAGGCGATAACACACCGTGTGAATGTATAGTTCCAAAAATTTTAGTACACTCTTAGGAGTGTATAGTAATATACCCTTATATATATACCCATGTAGTGATATATAAATATTAAGTTGTTGAAATAGGTCCTATTTCTTTTTTAAAATTAACCACTCAAGTATTCACACGGGCACAATGTACATTAAAATTTTTGTGTATAGCTCAAGCATTAACAAAAGATAACCTCTCCCGTCCACTCCCTTGGTATAAAAAATATATATGAGCTTGTTCTTGGGAGTTTTATGATCATAAACGTCTGACGCCATAAATGTGTGACTTGCATTTGTGTATGTCAAATCACTCATCAATTATGCTGCTCATTGCTCACAATGGCTCCCTACCAACTGATGTGGCGTGCCATGATGCACACCACTTATGCATCTGATACTATTTATATCTCCAGACGTTGAGATTATATCATTTCCCAAACGTCTAGTGCCATAAATGGTGTCAAATGTGCATTTGAATACACCACATCAATCTTGCTGCCCTGTCTCACATTAGCCCACTACTAACTGATATAGCGTGTCTATGCACCTATCACCATTTGTAACTCTAGATATTTGGGATTATATCATTTTTCCTCCCACTAGAGATGTCCCAAAAAAATTATCAAATTATCATAATTGAGGCGTTTTAAGGCTGTTTTCCTAATTAATTAATTGTATTTAGATATTCCCAATTGGATTTACATCTTCCTAATTAAGATTAATATTGGATTTCCCATGAAAAAAATATTATATTGGATTATTCCTGATTTAGTGGGCGTGTGGAGGTAGTTGTGTGCGTACATGTATTGATATTACAAAGGAATTGTAGAATAGAGGAATCAAACTCTTAACCAAAAATTTGAGAACTAACTAGATCCATTAGACCACATTGGTCTTGGTAGGTTCATAGGTATAATACGCAATTACTCAAATCAAGGAGTAAATTTGCAATTCCGATCTGAAAAACAAAGTATGAGGTCTAAATTCCTCAATAAAGAAATAAATTTTCCCAACTCAGTTTAGCCAAGCTCAACTATGCCTCTCATAGAAAACATAAAACATAACAATAATAACAACAATTGCTTATAAAGTTGGGTTCTGACAAGCTTAATCAGGCTCAACTTTTTGAAATTGGTAGCTTTGCTCAAATAGCCGCCCGCAAACCAGGCAGTTTCATTACTTACCTCAAAATTCAACTTCTGTCTTTGCCAGAAAACTTACAGTCGCATTTTCTCCTTCGATGACATTAGTATAACAAAAGAGGCCATAATTCTAAAACATTCTCTAAAACTTTTGACCAAACACTCTCTGGCACCTCTTCAATGTCTGCCTAATAACAACACTAGAACAACAGAGAATCTGAATTTAGGGTGGTTTTCAAGATGATGAAAACTTTGACGTCAGTTCATGAATGATGAGAGATCCTGCGTCGTACAAGACCCACACTCCAGTTGATCAAACGTAAGTTCCACATGAATCAAGATTTAGCAACCCTTCTCTTCTTGGAATGAACTTTATGTTTCTCGTCCCTTTTTCTCTTTTTCATTTGCCTTTGGAATGATTTGTTAACTACTGAGGGTTGCTCTTTCAATGCAAAGCTCTTTGCAACATGCCCCAGGTGAAGTTTCTTCACCATAAAAATCTTTTTCAGATCGCCACGATGAGCAGTATATGCACGCACCCAAGAACTAAATGCATCCTTGGCCAATTGTTTTATCATCGACTGTTTACACACAGGCAGCAAATCATCAATAGTAAATTCACGGGCAAACGTATCAAAACCCAACCAAGTAAAACAGTGCAGGAATATATGTAATAAAAGCTTGGGAAGTACTGATGAGCATCCGTTTTCTCTCCTTCAAGGGTGGATAAAAAGTATGGTTTACCACTTAATATGTAAGTGCATTATAGGATGTGTGTATAGTTCTATATAAATTGGTCAGATCAATTTTACACACAGATTTAGCGGGATCGGAAGTACTATCCACTTCACTCATTTCATTTATGTTTCAGAACAAATACACCAACCTAATGGCCATATATCATAGTTTATAATCTACGCGAAACACCCTTAAAAAAATGGACCAGGTGATACCTCATTAAAAACAAAGGACTCCAATGCTTTCTGCAAAGAAATCACCCAAGGATGCATCTCTACTGACACAAACTTTTTGACCGAGCGCTTGAGACTGTCCAATGGAAAGCTATCCAGCAGCTTTAGAAGAGGATACTCCGTTACCATCACCCCGTGGTTTTCAAGGTCCTTCAAGTAATCAATTTCCACTGGTTGTAGAAATAAGATAGAATCACCCTTTTCCCCTAACCGAGCAGTTCTTCCAACCCTGATCAGGCATTAACATAGTGCCATCAAGACAGTTGGCAATAGCTAATAGTAATCTATGATATGGGGATGCCTAAACCCAAAAGTAAAACAATAAACAAACAAACAAATAAAAACCACTTTAAACATTGTCAACAGACCTTTTAGGTTTTTAAATTCAAAATTCCTGAAAGCAGCATAGCATTTTAAGACACTCTTTACTGGGTTTAAACCACCACGAGGAATAAATGGACAAAAGCACTGGTTAAAGCCCCAACCCAAAAGAAAGAAAAAGAAGAATCACAAGGGCAAAACAAATGACAAAAGAAGAATCACAAGGGCAAAACAAATGACCCGGTAACAGATGATGATCATGAAAATAAGAAAATAAAATTTGACTATAATAAAGGAAAATATAATTTCAAGTACTTTCGAAAATAGCATGTCAAGGAAGAGTTGATCATTTCTAATCTAATGTCAAAAGACATATAGCTTTATGCCCATAAATACGGTGACAGCGTCCCACTGCCTCTCCTAGACTTGGTAACCGGCTCACTGCTCACTGGCGAGACCGAGCCCTAGCACAAATGCCTCTGCCAGCGAGCTGCCGCTCGCTCTTGGTGGCTTGCATGAGCTCGCATAATGGGCGGCAAAAAAACAAGCTCTCCCCCCCCCTCTGTTTGCGCGCACAGTAAATACGGAAAAGTTTTCAGCCAACCCAATCACATGGTACAATTCAGCAAAAGGTTTGTAAAAGTTTTTGGGAAACAAGCTTGGGTCTGTAAGCTTCTTGGAAACCTCCAATCTCCAAAAAACACAAGGGAAATAAAAGGGCTCCCTTTTGTATAACACCAGAATCCCCTTTCCCAATTACAAAAGGAAAAGCGATGAATTTTGCAACCAGAAGGATACATCACAATCGCCAGCAACAAAGATTTCAGGGAACAAAAGGGAAACAAATTCACTAATAGCCTTTGTAAGTTTCTAGAAAATGCTTGGATCTATTATGACTATGGAGGGGGGAAAAAGGTTTGGTGTTTTTTTTTTTTTTTGGGGGGGGGGGGTGGAGCGGCTCGACCGGGACTCCGGCTTGCATGATCGCAAGAATGTCTACTTATTCCCATTGCTAGGGCATAGTCAGCTAAGAACTTTGACATCAACATTTAATTTTAAATCCAAGTACAGATGCATAATGCGAGTTTTTAAACATACTATATGGGACATAGATGTGACCTGTTATGAACAGTCCATGAGTGAGCACAAACGGTCAGGTCAGGACATGCAAACAGGGGAAAAAATAAACAAAAATGAATAATTTAAAGAGAGCCGATCATATATATATATATATATATATA
>CAVNYN010040381.1:2344-24407 GCA_963692815.1 Nyctanthes arbor-tristis
GGCCCCCCCCCCTAATGTGCCTAGATACATAATTCACAAAAATTACATATGATTGTATAGTGAATTAACAAAGAGAAATATGAGTTCGATTGAAAGCCAATTTTATCAATATGTGCATAGCTCTAAGTACCAATTCTCGTACACCACTTCCCCAGAGGAAAAAAAAAGGAATAAGAAAACAAGCAACAAAAATGAGCCAAAAAAGGCAAATTAAGTGGAGATATTCATAGCCCATTAGATTTCTACCAACGTTCATATTATAGACATAGTAAAAGCCAGTAACACAATATTCTATTAGTAATGTCATAATCATTCAGAAAAGCTTCTATTAGTTGTGTAATGCCTCAAGCAAGCTATCTTTAGCAAAATATGTTTCAACCTATTCAATAGTCTGTGGGGCATTACTATGTGGTAGAGGGCTATTACTTTTAGTATGTTTTTATCTGTTGGGGAGATGTATGTCTAATTTACTATCATTTACTCATTTTTGAAAAATTGATGAAGTAAATTTTGATGATACAAAAATTTTTACTTGGTCATCCATTCTAAATGTAAAAAAGTAGAAACCTTAATCATCGTTGTAGAATTAATTTTCCATTGTTGTAGAAGTTAGAACTAAAAGCATCTACAATTGATATGTTAAATTTAACTTAGTCATGTAATCATCATTGCACTAGATTTTAAATGATTATTAAGTTGCATATTATCATGTTAAGTTTAACTATTAATTGGTAACGCATTGATGGTTTTGAAGTTAAACTGCAATTTTAAAGTGGCTCGTACCAAATTCAATTCATTAACTCTAAAAGTTTTCATTTGAGTTATATATATTAGCAGACCGTTGTTTAATATTGGATATGATAATTTTATTTTAACTTAGTATATTATTTAATTTATTACGTAAGTGCCTATAATTATTTAATTCTGTTATATTTCAACTTTACATATACGTTTATAAAAACATTGTCAAAATTCTTATAACTCTTATAACAAATTTCACACAAATGTAATAGAGTACATATGTCATAATTTTTAATATATAGTTTAATAAATTATTTGAGTAATATTTATTTATCATATGCATTATTTTTTTGGAAGAATATACATTATTTTTTAAGTTGCAAGAATTAAAAAAAGATATGTTATATATTATATGAATGAAAGAAAGACATGAGAAATAGCATTGGTCCAGTGGCCCCCACCTCAAGGTTATAGGTACAAATATCTACGGGTGCAATATGTGCATATCATTTAAAATGCTGGTAGGCTTGGCGTTCCAAGTTCAGGCTAGTGGGCTGGGTTGGCAGCGGGTCGTATAATAGGGGAAAGTTAAAATGTGGATGGGCTTGGCATTCTGGGGTCGGGCTAGTGCATAATGTTTAAAATGTTGGAGGGCTAGTGGGTCGAGTTGGCAACGGGCTGGATAATTGGGAAAAATTAATCTTTTTGTGTAATAAATGAATGGTGTAAAATTTCTAATAGATGAAGATTCTGTCGGTAACTTTGCGATGAGTTGCATATATCTGTTAGAAATTTTCCAATGGACTTTTAAATCGGTCAATAATTTTTGATGGAAATTTCCGTCGATACTTTCTGATGGCTTCGTAAATCCATCAGAAACTTTCTAACAGACTCTACTTTTGGTTAGAAACCTAAGAGCGATCAGACTATCAGAGACGGGATTTCCGACTAAATTTTTCTTTCACAACTGGTCATTTGGGATTGAAATGGCCTTTTTTGCAAAGGATTTTTCCGTCACAAAAGCTGCTTTTTTAAGTAGTCGCAGTGACGACCTATGAATAGACTCAACTCTAAATATATTTAAAAAAAATAGCACTAAAATTGAAAATGAAAAATAATAATAAACTAAGAAAAATTTGCCTCACTACTAGATTTCTATATTCAACTCATGACACATTTCCACTTAAACCTATGCATTTAGGGGATGTTTGATTCAATTTATGGTAGTTGATTTATAAAGAGAAATTATAAAGAGGTGAAATGAGTGGTGTAGATTTAATAGAAGTTTGAAATTTGTGGTTACAAATGAGTAGTTGTCAAATCAATAGTCAAATCAGTGGTAGGTGGGATTATAATGTGTTTTGTTAAAGAGTATCAAACAAGGGCTTAGGATTTGGGTTCAGGTACTCGAAGAACGAAATCCAACCCATAAGTTTTTCAAGTTTAGTTCGGTTATATATATAATTACTGTCAAACCCTGTTTGGATTAGGTTCGGTTTCAACTTTGTTTGTCGTAATTTGGATATAGTTGTTATCTAGTACGTAAAATGTAACTCCCTCTCGCTGGTTCAATCACTAAGATTCACTAAGATATGGCATTATGTATCCTGTTTGAATAATAATTGCTTAAACTGTAGACGTTATTCGTCTCTTTATCACCTCCACTTCATGGAATATTTTGGTCAAAGATATATAAAAATATTATAGTTTATCTCTCTTCCATTTATGCATGCATTCTCTTGAATTCACTGACGTCACATTTATGCATGCATTCTCTTGAATTCACTGACGTCAGATTTATGCCTGCCGGACGGGTCTTAGAATTCATTAATTAATATATTAAATCTAATAATTTTTATTAATTAGAACTGACCACCTTTAACAGGGTAAAGATACCCAGTTAAAGGCGATAAACAAAATTACACTCAAATATGTTAAAGGCAGTGAGCAAAACTACACTCAAACAGAGACAATGTATAAGCATTTAAGTTACTCTAATTTATATTTATATGTTTATCTTATAAGATGGACCTCCCAAACCTTAATATCGGTTGTAAGGTTATACTTTGCCAGCAAGAAGGTCAATGGCATCAAATTCTTATAGTTAATTAATTAATTAGGGTGGCATAGTTACGTATGTTTTCGACGAGTGGTATGAATATGTATATTTGATCACAATACGTATGAGTCTCACGAGATATGACTAATCTGACTAGTTTCTCTTTAGAATAAAAATACAACACTAATTGGTCTGGTTTTGGAAAATGAAAAAGTTTGTATAAAATTATTAGAAAATTTTTAGTTCAAAATAAATACATTGCTACAGAAATATGTTTTTGTGAGTGTGTATTTTGACTCATTGTATTACCTGCGACGGTAAGGATTAGCTTTTGTTTCGTAAGTTGGATCAGAAGGATATACAATATGTCGTATCTGTCAACTTTTATTTACTTTCAGTACGAATCATATATTTGGGAGGAAAAATAGATTATAATAAAATAATGGAAAGTGAAAACAAAAGAGATAAATTAATCAAGGGTGTGAAAAGTTTATAATGCCATGTATTACACCATGTATGTGGAACCCTTAATCGACTTCTTGGATGTGCAAGATCTATATATCACTGAGGCAGATTTAGGAGCAGGTCACGGGCTTTAGCCTAAAAAATTTTTGAAATTTTATATAGAAAAATTTTAAAATTTTTATTTTGACTCATGTCAATTGTTAGTTTTTCATACTATAATTCGTGTCATTATAGGAATACATTGCCTTTGTGAGTTAAATAAAAGATATAATTAATCATAAGTTATAAAGAATTCGGGTACTACATCTGATAACGATGGCTAAACCTTTTTTAAAAAAATAAAAAATAAAAAACCCAAATTCCAGTTTCTTTGAAATATTATATTCCAGCTTCTTATAATATTATATTCTACGTAACATTATTATCAAGACTAGTCATCGATTAAGTGCGTTAATCCAGTATAATCGATCAAATTTAGGTTCCAATTTTCACCAGTGTTTGTAATTGGTGGATCGAGGACATCCATCTACTTGAAGCAGCTGATGAATACACACGTTTTAATGCAATATTTACGATATAATTTCTCACTCTTGTTGGAAAATCAACGTGTGTTTGTGGGGAAAAAAATTACAAAATCCTCGAGTGTATAAATAATTGTTCATTTGAAATATAGTATTAAATATAATGTTTATTCCATTGCCTTCTCTCCGTGGCGGAGCCACGAAGAGTCACACGTTAACTACCAAACGAATTTGTTGACAAACAATATACAGTACAATGCAATTATATTAAATTATTATCAAGTTTTTACAACGGTTCTCTATGGATTTTCATAATTTGATGACGCAATATGATGCGAATCATTTTCAAATTTTTTAAACGCTTCCTTCCTTTTCAATGTAGGCAACAAAATATAATTCATCTATTGATCTCCTATTTGATTGCGCAATCGATTTTTGACAATATTCATCATAGAAAATACCCCTTTCACCTCTTGCAGCTGTAATTAGAAGAATTAATGCCAAAATGACAAGCTAAGCAATGAGTATACTCCTTTTTTCCCCCGGTTGCAACCAACTTCTATGTGAGATCATTAATAATACCCTGAAATTCTTCAAACTCTACATAACAGCGCACATCAAAGAATATAAGTTTATAATTGATCATCAAATACCGTTAATTGATCATCAAATACCGTTATCTCTATTTATGAAAAATAATAATATTGACAAAAATATAAAGATAAAGTTAAAAAGACAATTTGGGTTGTGGGAGGAACATATGTCATTACCTTTCAGTATTAGGTTTTGTGGGCCTTCAATGGGATATTCTGCGGCTGAACCTCTCAAAAATTTTAAGGAGGGGGAGAGTACTCTATTACTTTAGTCCCTCCTGATTGGTGAGAGTCAGTGGACTAGAATGACTCCTGAACCTCCTCTTATAGGAAGCTTCCTAAAAGTGGTCCGCCTTCTCTCCGGAAAGATGAAAAAGTCTATCTATTGTTAAAAACATAACGAGTCATCTACATAAGAAATTAATTAAGAATAATTATATAAAAATCAAGTTTTGACGTTCATTTTCTTTGTGTATGAGTAAATAGTAGGGGGCAAAGCCGACGGTCAGTGTTGGAGTGCGCCTGAAATGTAGACTAATACGAATTTGTATATACTTTTATTTTTTATTTTTTTACAAATATTTATATAGCCAAAAAATGTATTTTGGCCAAAATGGGGTGTGCTCAAGCATAGTTGGGCAACCCCTTGTCTCCACCCCAGATAAATAGTGCATATGTTAAACAAAAATTATTTAGCTCTTCCTATGTGAGTATATAGATACACGTTACATGCATATAAGACATGAGGTGTGATAATAACACCTTTTACAAGTGTCATAAAGCTACTATTACTTTAAGTTGCATCAAATTTTGTGTTTATTTTAGATAGGCTTCTAAAACAAAGGCACACATAAGATAGATAAGAAATAGAAGAAATAAAACATCAGTTCAGATTCTTATTATAAGGAAAAAAATCTTATTATAATAGGTGGACTGCACTAATTAAAAAAACTTCTAGCCTAGTTGTGGTGAAAACCACTAAATTACAAAACATTGCGGGGGCTTATCACTTAAATCCGAACAGCAAAAAGCAAACATTTTTTTCTTAGCGTTGCATTCTACTAGTCTTTTTCTATTTCACATCCATTTCATTACTGATTCTCATTGACGTTTATGACGAATACTTAGTAGTGCTATTTCTGTCATTTTGTAGTTGGTGTTATTTTGGTTATTTGCTTAGCCATGTGTATTTGTTTGTTACAGCAGATTCTAGCGGATTCCTCTTGTATATATTTTGGGATCCAGAACTGTATTTAACCAATTTCGTTGCTTGAATGAAATAGGGACAATTAAGGAAAAAACTGCAAACTGTATTAATTTTGGAAAAATACGGTCAAATGTTAAAATATGTTAATCATCACGGTGATGCAATATTTATTAGCAAAATTTTTGGGCCACTTCTGCCGTTTTCAGTCCTTGCTTATCTCTCGATTTTTTCTGTTGTTTATTTTTTTATAATAATAAAAATTACTTTTTATTTCTATTTTTCCCGTCTTCTTTTTAGGTTCTTTGAATTATTAATTTATAGATATACTAAGTAAGTGTGACACTTTATTTTCGTAATTTATATGTGACTTTTTTTTTTAATATTCATGTATGACTTTTTTAATTAAATGTGACTTATGCAATCTAAAAATAATACGAGTGGCTTTTATATATGTAAGTTCTTAATGAAAAATGTAAGAATAATGCTATTTACCTAGACTGAAGATTGGCCTCCGACCTAGTTTTTATTTTCTTGTTGGCTGTTATATAAATAACAATCCCGTATATCCCAACCCATCCCCCAATGTTGACTAGGCTAGAGACCAGTCTTAGTCTAGATAAATAGTATCACTCAAAATGTAACTATGACAAAATTTTTATATATGACTTTTTGATTAAAAATTAACATAAACGTGACTTTTATATATGCGACTTTTTAATTTACTAGTGTAAATTTCTTTAGGGATATTTAAGTGAATAAAAAAACGTGGTGTGAGAATAAATTATTGTTGTGGGAATATAAGTCCCCATATATAAATGTGATTTTGTAGAAATGCACAACTAATTTACCAATTTAGCCCTCATAGCATAATGAAAATTAAAAATGAATGAATGAGATCTCCCAACCAACTAAAAACTAGCATGAACACCACAGGACACCACCAAAAGTCATAGAGCATCTCCAATGTTCCTTCATCAATTCTTGTATATTTGACTCTTAAACAAACATGGTTGGGGTGGTGTGGCACCATGTCTATCCAAAAGGCACCGTGGAATAGAAGCACCCAATGCTTCCTTTTGCAATGGTGGTCTATAAATAAAATATTAATTAAACAATGAGAAATGAGAGAGGAAAGCTTTGACAGAAATTAATTAAAAAAAATATATGGAAAAGGTCCATGAGAGTGTCTGCAGGTAGAATACTTTCTTCACCTTGTCTACTTTTTGGTTGCTGCCATGTCATGTGAAGGGTGTCCACGACATTTGCATTTGAGAGCAGGTTTTTCGGAAAAAGGTGCACCCGATGAAGAACCAATGTACACAGAGCTTTAATAATTACCCGCACATAAAAAACATTTATGATTATGTGTGGCTAATATAGATACGGTTGTACAACTATCCTACAAGTTATGGTGGTATGTCAATCTGCAGCCATGTAAGCACTATATGTAAGAGATTGAAGAATTGCCCACACATAAATAACATTTATAATTATGTGTGGGTAATGCAAATTTGGTTTTGCAATTATCCTAAAAGTAGTGTAAACTAGGCGCCACATATTAGCCAAGTAAGCTATTGGTGTATATAAAGTTTAGAGAATTACCCACACATAAATATTATGTATGATTATGTGTGGGTAATGTAATTTATAATAAATGTCATATCAATTTTATTAAAAAATTGTACACTTCCGCTAATTTCTAAAAATTCAGTTTTTTCTCTCACCAAATTTAAATATAACTAAAAACATTTACCTACACATATTAAATGTCAAATAAGAAATCAAGTATAAAATTATGTGTCTCTAAATACCCACACATGGTATGTGCAGCTATTTTATGTGTGGGTAGAAGACTTAATTTCTTGTAGTGTTCTGGGAGCTCATTGAGAATTTATTTTAGTTTTTAGCCCAGAGCTCAAGAGCTCATTTTAGGCTTTTTTTTCATAGTTATCCTAGAGCTTAGGAGCTCATTTTAGGCCTTGCTATTATAATTAGCCAAGAGCTTAAAAGCTCATTTTCAGCTTTGTTTTTTTAACTTAGCCTAGAGTTTAAGAGCTCATTTTACGCTTTATTTTTTATAGATCGGATGATCTCATATTGGGTAACTTTATTAATAATATTTTTCTCAAGTGATCGATGTTTCATAGATGGGATAAGGGAACCCTGCCTAGGTCTTCCAGCTCATACATATTATTCACTAAGTCTCTGGTGACTCTATAGGGGCCTTCCCAGTTCGGACATAAGAAACATGTGCCAAGTTCTTGATTAAACTGGAAAAATTTCCTTTACACCAAATCTCCGGCTTTTACGGATATCTCTTTCACTTCTTTGTTGAAATACTTGGCCATCTTTCTACTGGTGAGCTTGGGCTGGTTGTTCTGCCTTAAACTTGAGCTTTTCTAATTGGTCTTAATTGACTAACAACCTTTATTTTGCATAGGGTCAAACAATTGTATTCTGGTAGTTGGGACTTGAAGCTTTACTAGTAGCACGGCTTCTGTGCCATATGCCAGAGAAGAGGGGGTTTCACTAGTAGATGTCTTGCTTTTGGTTCTGTATGACCACAACGCTATAAGGAGCTTATCCACCCATGGTCCTCCAAGTTTTCTAGAGGAGTCCTGAGACGGTGCTTAATATTCTTGTTAACAGTCTCCACTTATCCATTCTCTTGTGGTCTATGGGGTATGGAAAACAACTTCTTCATTCCCTATTTGGCATATAGAGCAGCGACTCCGGGAGGTAGAAGTAGAGAGGGATCACCTTCGTGATGAGGTTGGTTAGTTGCGCCAAGAAAGAGAAGCTTTAGGTCACCAAGCTGTGGAAGAATTCAGAAAGAGCAACGAGTATGAGCAGGCCATGGGCGATTATGCCTTGACCATTGTATAAGAGGGAGATAAAAGAGGTGTGAAATGGTGTAAGCTTAATGCTCCCGACCTCGACACAACTCCGTTCTCAGCTTTTCCCTTAGGCACTTCTGGCTTTGACATCATGCAATTTGACAGCCCTCAACCAAAAGATGACCTCGATCAGTTTTTTAAAGAAGAAGATGGAGAGGTGGCTCAGGAGGTCGAGCGCCAGTGATGTGTATTTTTTGTATTTCTTAGTAGCTGGAAGGGGTATGCCCCCAGACCTAATGTATTTTGAATGCTCAATTTGTCTTTGCTCGTATGAATTTTAATCAACACTTTCTCATATGCTTGATTTTGTCTCTATCAATTGTTTCGGCCTATGTTTCGAGGTGTTTTCCTTCGCTTGTCTATGATTATTCGCGACCTATTTGCATTTAGATTGTGTTTTGTTAATGACTTATTAGGGATTTATTTGTGGTCTCTTTATTCCAGGGATTGCTTTTTTCAAGAGATTAATCTGAATCATCTTTATTCACCTCTAGCTTAGTAGGTTGCGTTTCATGCTTAGAGGTCAAGCCAGGCTACATGCATTCTTCCTGGGCTCACTCAGGTCGTTCTCATTTTATTTGAGAGAGTGGACTAGGCTACTTGTATTCACCCTTGGCTCCTTTAGATCATTGTCCTTACTTTTATTCGGGAGAGGGAGCTAGGCTACTTGTATTCGCCCTTGGCTCATTTAGAACAGATACTAATTTAGAAACCCTAATTTAATCAACTAATCAAGGCCTCGTTAAAACCTTTCCAGAACGGTTTTCATTTGTGGTTTAACTTGAGAATGTTGGCATTCTATGGCCTGAGTAATGGCTTGTGGTTGAGATCTTTTAAACTACGAGTAGTTTAAACGTGCGTTGCACGTTCTATGATAACGCAAAATTGTGTATATATATATATTTCATTAAAAAATTATGTACATGTAGTAAAATAATTTTAAATTATTGATCAAATGTTAACACTTAACAGGCAATGCAAAGGGGGGGGCAGAATCTAACACAAAAGAATAACTGACTTTAAATTATTGGGCACTAACGGTGTTGTATTTAATTGTATTTAAACGTATGATATCATTATAACACGCCATAAAACTATAAATTTATAATAATTAATTAATGATTTCATACAAAGTGTATGTTATTTAAATATAAACAAATAAATTACTTTAAAAACTAAATATCTCTGATAAGGTTTCTTTTCCAGACACATTCTTACTAAACAATGATTGACAATCATGCGTAACATACATATCTTACAGACATGGTACTAAAGTAAAGGAAAAAATAGTAGTGATATGGCACAATAGAGTTGTTATTAATTACATTCTATAACCTATCTTTGATGGAACTTTTTAAACATAATTAAGATGTCATTTATTAAGATTTTAAATAGTAAATAATTACACAATTATGATAAGGATAGTGTTGGTGTTAAAAGAAAATGTTAGAGACAAAGTGGGGAAATGAATGTTTTACACACATCCCCACTTTTATATTTAAACTATATGACCTCTATGCCATTCTACACAGGATCTTAAAAGGGGATCCAGATCTGCTGTCCCCAAATCCCGTCTCGCTTGCTGTCCGTCCAATAAAATCCTTACACGTGTTTAATTAATTAATTAATTAATTAATATTTGTGCTCTTCCGATCTCTGACTTGTAAATTAAATAAACACGTTTAAGGATTTTATTGGACGGACAGCAAGCGAGACAGGGTTTGGGGACAGCAGATCCGGACTCCTCAAAAGGACCTTCATATGTTTCCCCTAATTTTCCTAGTTGATGACCTTCCACTTCAGATCTACAAAGCACCAAGTCTCCTGCTCTGAATTGCCAAACTTTAACCCACTCATTGTGACTTCTAGCCATCTTTTGACGATAGTTTACAATTTTCTGGATAGTTTCTTCATGCTTCTCTTCTAAGAAGTTAAGCCTCTCTCTTAGGCCTATTTTTTCTCCCAACAACAATTGTGGGCTAGGCAGAGAGATCTCAATAGGCACCGATGCCTCTGTTCCAAAGGCCAACATGAACGGTATTTCTCTAGAAGAGGTCTTGTGGGTAATTCAGCATGTCCACATGATTACCGATAAGTATTCTAGCTATTCTCCCTTTGCAATCTCCAATCTCTTTTTCAGGTCTTGCAAGATTATTCGATTCGCTAGTTCAGCAAGGCGGTTGCATTGGAGATCAGCCACAGAGATCAATTGGAGATCTATCTTCGATTTCTAGCAGAATTCTTTAAAAGCTTGGTATTTGAACTGCCGCTATTTTCGGTGATCAATACTTGTGGTAAACCGAAGCAGTAAACTATCAATTTTCAGATGAAATCTTCCAAATTTTTTGAGGCAATAGTAAGGGCTCGGCTTTGATCCATTTTATAAAGTATTCCATAGCTACTACCAAGAATTGCACTTGACCTCTCCCTTTAGGGAATGGTCCCAAATTGTCGACCCCCATTGATAAAAAAGACAAGGGGCCTCTATTGGAGTCAGTGGTTCTGCGGGTCGCGAGCTTTTGTTGCCAAAGAATTAACGCTTTCACATTTTTATACGAAGTTGATTATATCTCTTCTCGTGGTTGGCTAGAAGTATCCACACCTAACTATCTTTGCTGCTAAGGCTTAGCCTCCTTGACGATCTCCACACACTCCTTCGTGCATTTCTATTAGGGCGACTTTATCTTCTTTTGGAGAGAGGCATCGAAGATATGGCCGCAATGACCTCTTTTATATAGTATCCCTTGTATAACTTTGGATTCTCCCATCCCCTAGTAATTCTCCCTTTTCTAGATATCCTCTGATAGGGTTGACCCAGGAAGGAAATGCTGGACAGTGACTTGGAAAGATTCACTCGTCTATGTGAACGAAGGCTGGCTCAGAATTTTATAGAAAATGGTTCATTCGAAGTGATCTACATTAAAGAAGACTAGCTTGGAGAGCGCATCAGCCTTGCTGTTGTTGGATTGGGATATTTTCTTTAAAAGTTTCCTCCAGAGGTCTGTGACCGCCAGCCTATAGAGGGTCATCACAACATCTTTAGCTTCGTACTACCTCATATTGCACTCCAAGCATTAGAGCTATCAGCAATCCCATCAGCTGAGCTTCATACTCAGCTTGACTGTTGGTAGCCTTGAATTCAAAACGGATCACACAGTGGAGTTTGACGGTTTCATCTTCATTCATCGAAATGATTCCTGCACTAAACCTGAGGCATTTGATGCTCAATCTATATGTGAGTTTTGTGATAAAATCAGCCAAAATCGGAGCTTTTACCGCATGCGAGGCTTGTACTCGAGGTCGAACTCACTCAACTCCACCGACCATTTTAGAAATCTTCCCACTACATTTGATTTATGCAAAATTTGCGTCAGAGGTTGTTTAGTTAAGACATATATAGTATAGGCTTGAAAGTAGGGACGTAACTTGTGAGAGGCTGTGATCCGTGCTAACGGCAATTGTTCAGCTAAGGTATATCTTTGATCAACAGGTTGAATCATTTTGCTAACATAGTACATTGGCTTCTGAACTTTGTTCTCTTCTTTGACTAGAACTACACTAACTACATGTTCTAACACCGCTAAGTGCAATTGGAGGGTGTCTGTAACTTAAGCATGAGAATCAGGGGTGATCCTAGGTATTTCTTTAGTTGTTGGAATGCAATTTCACATTGGTCAGTCAACTAGAATGTTTCTCGTCCTCTTAAGATTTTGAAGAATAGAGAGCACTTGTCTGCAGATCGTGCCATGAAAAGTCCCAGAGCTGCTACCCGTCCTGTCAGTCTTTGCACTTTCTCTATAGATGTAGGTGACCTGATTTCAACCAGGGCTTTGATCATGTTGGGGTTGGCTTTGATTCCTCTATTTGTGATCATAAATCCTAGGAACTTTCCCAAAACCACTCCAAATGCGCACTTGGTTGGGTTTAGCTTGATTTTGTGCTTCCTTAGAACGTGAAAGATCTTTTCAAGGTTGGTTATGTGCCTAGATCGACACTTTTGACCACCATGTCATCTACATATACCTCTATCATTTTTGCCTATTTATTCCTCAAACACTTGGTTAACGATTCGCTGGTATGTTTCTCGGAATTCTTTAGACCAAAAGTGATAACTTGATAATAATAGATCCTCTCATTTGCTAAAAATGAGGTCTTCTCCTAGTCTTCTTCTGGCATCTTTATCTGGTGGTAGCCAGAAAAAATATCCATGAAGCTATAGAAAGAATATCCAGAGGTAGAATCCACTAACTAGTCGATTCATAGCGAAGGGTAGCTATCTTTGGGGCAAGCCTTGTTGAGATCGATAAAGCCAATGCATATCCTCTACTTTTCCTCTGGTTTATGTACTGGTATTCCCTGATGAAATCTGCCTTTCTTAGCTTATTGATCTCTTGATCTTTGATCTTTCGAGGGAAAGCATTCAAACTATGAACAATGAGGTTGGTGTCAATCCCCAGCATGTCTGATAGGGTCCAAGCAAACACATCCAAGGTTTTCTTCAGGCATGTGATCAGCCACTCTTTCAATTCTGGGTTGAGGTTCTAAAAATGTTGGCCTGGAGTTCTCTTTTCCTTCTTTAACTCTTCCACTGGTGAAACTTAATGTTCCATTTTGACTCCCAAATTTAAGACAGTTGTTTCACTTCTCATGTTGTTTATCTAGCAGTACCTTGTTTATCCCTATCTGTAGGACACTTCATGGCTAAGTGGTAGGTTGACACTATTGCTTGAATGCTGTTAAAGAAAGGTCAGCCCAATATAGCATTGGAAGGCATGGGTGTCTGAACGATTTGAAATAGAGTGAGTTTGGTCATCTAAGATTTTTCTTCTAGAGTCACAAAGAGCTATGGGTCGTATTACCCCTGAACGGGGTGTTAACTGCTCTCATACGATCTATTGGCTGCTTCATTTGTTTGAACGCTTCAACCGTTAGAACATTTTCCACACTCCCATTGTTGATGAGAATCCTTTTAACATGGAAGTTAGCGATTATCGCTGAGATAACCATCAGCATCATCATGCAGTGTGACCACTCCTTCTAGGTTATGGTCATCAAAAGTTAGCTCTGCGACCATTTTGTTGGTTGTGTCAAGTTGACCTTAGTTCTTTAGCTTATTGATCTGGCGTAATTTTTCCTAGTAGTGTTGGAGTCTACTCGTGCTACCATTCATCCTGAGATCACATTTATGGTCCCTACTATCACCGGTGGTGCTTGTTGTCTTTGAACATGTCCTCCCTAGGGTTGGTCATCTTCTTCTTTTATTTTGGCTTCTGACTTTTGTTCTTTCACAAACTTTCGCAAATGACCTCTCTTTGCTAGTTCCTCAATTTCTTCTTTCCGGTGTTTGCATTGTTCTATGGTGTGTCCCTGGCTCTTGTGAAAGTTACAATATTTATGTTTGTTGCCGGCTGTGATCTCGGCCTTGACTTGTTTTGGCCATCGTAGGTCGTACTTATCTTTGATCTCCATCAGAATTCGAGTTCTAGGGGTGTTAGCGGTGTGAATGTTTGTGGATCGCTTTTGATCTCTCCTTTCTGCCGACCTTTCTTTCTTCATTCTTTTTTCCTCCACTCTTTCTTCCCCTAGATTTGACCTTTCTCTAGAGGTCACTTCATCTTGCCGATGACCTTCAGGGAATAAGGTGTCTTCTATATTAATGGCCTTTTAACCTCTTTTCAAGAGGTCGTTTACTATCATAAGGGTTCTTAGACAGGGATTTCTTGAACCCTTCACATCTCACAGCCCGGGTTAAGGAGGACACCACTACCATAATGTATAGGTCTGACATCAAAAGGCGTTCACCATTAAAACGAACCATAAACTCTCTTAATGATTATCTAGATTTTTTTCCTCATCTGTATCAAAGTTGCTACAACTTTCTAAATTTTCTTACTTCTAGCAAAGAAGGCCAAGAATTTTTCTGTCAGGTCATCAAAGCAAGCTATTGATCTTTCTATCAAGGCTATGTACCAATCTCTTGCTGCACTTGTAAGTGTTTAGGGGAATTTGATAGTTAGGGTCATTTTGATTAGGGGCATTTTGCATATCCATGATGTCGATGTAAGTATTCAAATGATAGTTAGGATCAGTGGATACATCACACTCCTTCATTTGGGGATATTTGAAGTTCTCAGGTAACGGGAACGTCTTAATGTCATCTGTGAAAGGAGACCTTTGACTATAGGTGGGGTGAGCCGCTATCTATTGTCTCAGTCCTTCTGCAATTCCCTATTGTATCAACTTGGCGATCTGTTCAGGGTAATAAGTTGGCAGTTTCTCTAGCTCTAGAGACGATGCTTCTTTCTCCGGTGTTCCATCAACAGTTGGTTGTATTCTTTCATTCACAACTGCAGGGCTAGATACCAACGATGTTGGATTATGGCAGTTTATTAAGCGGTTCAGCTTGTCTATCTTTTGTTGTAAGAAATCGGCTGTGACTCCCTCAGCTCTGACTTATTGGTCTCGCAGTAGAGCATCACGAGGTTCTTGATGTTGTGCATCAAGATTTTGAGAGTGAGGTGTGGTACTAGGGACTGAGGGGTTGTGACTAGTCGGCCCCGGCCCAGAGGTCATAGATATGTGATTATGAGTGGTCACTATGACTTTTTGTCTGCGCTTCCCACACACGGCGCCAAACGATAATGCTCAAATGATAATGTAGAGGTTGAACACTTCGGTAAAACTTTCTTGATCACATGACCTCAGGTAGCCTCTTTCCAAGAGATCTTGGATCCACGATCTCTTGCAACAAAGGCCTTGAGGTCGCGTAGGAATGAGAATAAGATAATTATTAAAGAAACTGACTGTAATTAATGAAGAATCTTACCTTTCTTGAAATGCATACATCTATTTATATGAGGGGGAATCTATATAGATAAAATGAATTAAGTCTGCATTACCTTTTACCACATTTTTCCTTCCAAAACCGTCTTAAGTGAGGACATTTTGGACTTTTTTTTTACATGTTAGGTAAATTCCGCAGTAAATTGTAGATTAATATTTCCCTATTTTTTCAATTAATTAGGGATTATGGTGTTTATTATTAATTCTTATCTTCAAGAATATTTCTTCAAGGTTTTGCAAATCCTTTCTGATTTAATATATTTCCTACTTGACTATTGGGATCTCAAATTCGAGATTTCTATACTAGATTTCTTATCTTCTTAGATATTTTAAAATTTTAGAATTCAATTTTTTTAATATCTTATCTAAGAAGTATTTTGTAATTTGTATTAGACTATTTCCTTTTTAGCTGATGCATTAATTTTTAATTATTTTTTATATGCTATTAAATGGAGTCGTTATTAAGTACTTATTTTGCATATAATAGATGTGGTTTAACAAATGTTTCATAGTTTACAAATTCTCGTCACGGTATAGTCACAAAGAAAAATAAAATATTTAATTTTCTAAAATCTAAGAATGACAATAGGTCAAGTCAGGATTGGTTATGCTACATCCGTTACCATACCCATCAAATAGTTTTCTCTCATGCCCACTTAAATCGGAGGCAGCATAAATCGGAGACAGGTCTGCAACAGGTTGGTACGGGTAATTCATTTTACCCATTTATTGACCAATTTATATATATTTATATGTTTTTATTTTCATTTTTTTATTAATGAATAGTATTACAATAAGTTAAAATTGCAATTGATATTACTAATCTTTCTTGATAACTTTTATCATCTTTTTACTTTTCAAACAATTAGAATTTTTAGTAAATATTTTTATTTTTTGTACAAGAAATGGATAAACGGACCTGGTATAAGTAAAAATTATGATAACCTTTCCCGACCGATTGTCAAGTTGGGGAGATTTTTTTTTACCTCAGCTCCGTCCTAATTACCCATTTAGTAGGGTTGCATCGACCCGAAATTTTTAGCAATAAATTTTATTAAATAATTACGCGTCGCTATAATATCGCCAATTTTAAAGTTCATTTTAGTTCGCGCTTATCTAGTCATAAAAATAAAATAAAATAATTTTTATTTCAACTATTACATAAATCTAAAATAATTCTATCATTTTAATTAATAATCTATTTTAATTAATAAGTTATATATTTCATAAAGCTTTAGAGCTCTTTTAAAACGAATTCTTATTTCCACCGAACAAATGAACGTTTCTTCAAAGTGAGTAAAATCTACACTTCCACTTAATGTCAAACTCCACTACATGACAACCAAGACAAACTAGAATACTTACTCACATCTTTTAATACCCCTCGTAATCCTATAGCGAATCCCACCCACGAAAATCATCTTCTCGAGGTTGGTTTTCCTTTTAATTTACATACATCTTTTATATAGACTTAGAGCAAACTCCATTCTAAGCATATTGACGCGTAGCCTTAGGGATTGGAAAATATACACGTCCATGCTCCATCTCAGAATTTCCTTTACTAAGTTCGCCAAGATACATCATCTTCCTCTATAATCTACACGCACAGCGTGCATACGTCCACTGCTTCTTCTTGTTTTTTTCTACCAATTAGATAGATACACATACACGCACATATACATACACATACGAACACACCAACTGCCTCCATACACGAACACATATACCGACCACCAATCCTTCATATCGAAACCAAAAATAGGAGACAGAAAATAAGCTGTGAAGGGCTGAAGAGTCACCCGCCAGTCTTTCGCCGCCGGAAGGTTCTTTTTCCGTCAACAGTCGGCTCTCTCTCAGCCTTAAAAACCTACTGTAAACCGTCCTCGAGCCTTGCCCATACACCAAGGAGCGTGGCAACGCGTTTATCATCACCTCGCTCGCCGGATTTTCACTCGCTGGCGTCAAATTATCCAAACACGCTTGAACGCACAATCAATTTGGTCCTCTGCGAACATTCTATTTTCTTGTTTCTGATTTCGGGTCACCGTTTGGGAACTGGAGTCAAGAATTGTATATTTTACTAAATTAATTTCGCACGCAGCCCCTCGTGTTTCCAGATAGACCTACATAGCCCCAAACGTTTTCAGTTTTATTAAATTAGGTTTTCAACTTACTGTTTTTACAGATTTCACCCTAATGTTTAGCATCCACCTTTTAGCCCCAGTCCTAAACTATTTCAAAATATCAATTTAGTTCCTAAAGTCTATTTTCATTTCTATAAAGAATTATTTTCACATTACTAAGATAATTTTATCTTTTTTTTTTTTTTACTAGGTGAGGCGTGAAGATTGGTAAACAAATAAGTTTCTTACAAAAGTTGCCCAACTCATAAAGTTTAAGGTAGTTTCATTTTTCTAGAAAAAGTTATTTCAAAAGCATGCGCAAAATTAATTGATATGTACTATCAGTATGCATGCGAATATGTGATTTATGTGTTTATTATATGAATAAGTTTATTTTCTTTATACCTAAGACGAGACGAGACGAGAATATTTATGATATGCATGCAACACTTGATTACGAGCCGCTAGTATTTATATACTTTATAACATGAACCTGCATTTACCAAAAACGATTCTTGTTTCTGAGTAAAGAATTTTTCTGAGATATTCATGTAGTTGTATGTTTATATATGTATTTGTGGTATAAGTTAGTTAATTTGCGCTGAGAGTATTGAGTATTTTTATGAAAAACTCACCCTCTCAAATTACAACATTTTGTAGGTTCGGAATCAAAAGAGAGGCGTTGAGCAGTAGTGGCATCGAATTAATTTAGAATTTATCTTGGAATAAATTAAACATTATTTACTTGTTGATGAATATTTTAAATTCCCTATTTCTTGACATTAATAAGTTTTTCGTGATATTATTTCTAAGATTTTGAGAATTATTTTTCAGCATATTTTACCTACTTTCAATATATTTTTTTAAAAGAAAAAAGAAAAAAAATATTATAGACTTTCCAGGTACTTAGAATTCGGGGCGTTGTAGCTTGGTATCAGAGAGGGTCTACGTTTCTGTAGACTTGCTAAATTTTTTAGAAAAAAATGATTTTCACTGAAATAAAGTGAAGAATTTTTATAGGTTGCCACTGCCATTTCTTCCTCAACAGACTCCGAAGGTAAAAGAAAGATATATTGGTTTGAGATAATTATTTATTTTGAAAGTATTTATGATGTTATGTCGAATACATTTTATTTATGAGACTTTATAAGACAGATATTTAAGAAAGAAAAATTGTATTCGACTTTTCGAAAGAATCGAGTTGGAGCATAATTGGGCATAATATGTAATTATTTTAAGTGAGAAAGATTTGATGATTTCAATTGTATAGTCCTCGAAATTAGCTTAAATTGACAAAAATAGTAATAATTAGCTGGACTTTACATAAACAGTACTTTTCAGGCACCCATGACAAGAGGTAGGACGCAAGTGTTCAGGGCAAGGACCTATACGATCTTCCATAGGTACTTGTTATATAGGTTCGCGCTTGGAGCTACCGTATCAGAACATATATTTGGGTATAATATGGCATGTTATGAAGCCATTGCCAGTGGGTTCAGGACAAAAAATGTAGACTCTATTGATCAGTTGATATCGACATTTCCATATAGCCAGCGCCTACAGATCTCCCAACTGCTTGGGGGAGTTGAGAGGGCGTCATAGGGTGGATGTTGATTACCAGACCTTCTGTGATGAGCTGGTGATGCAAGAGGAGGCACTTGTGCCAATGCCCGTCCCCGAGCCAGTGCAGGAAGTTGTGGATGAGGAGGTGATAGCGCTAGATGAGGACTACGGGGCGTCTAATGCAGAGTCCGGAATGTATGAGCCTTATGATTATACCCCAAGTACACCCCCAGCACACCGCCGGTAGGCAATGGCGGAAATGGATGGTTAGATGAGTAGAGTAGTAGGATAGCTGATGGAAACTATAGTTTATGATAGCATTTATTTTAGTTTACAGTTTTATTTATTCATTTAAGACATTTTGTACTCCTCATTTAAGGATATTCAGTGATTAACGAAATAAAGTTTCCGTCTTCCCTTATTGAGATGAATGGTTTTACTTGTTATGTACGAATGCTTGTGCTATAGGAGATAAAATCGTTATGAATTCCTTTGTAAAGGAAATGGCACGAGGAAATGCACAAGCCAACCTGATGAGGATTTACTCCAAGCAGTGCAAGACCTCGGACAAGGCGCTCCTGCAGCTCAAGCTGCCCCACCTTAGTCCATTGTTGAGTAGTTCCGTAGGAGCAAGCCACCCAAGTTTGATGATGGTAATAATCCCTTATCTACGGAAGAGTGGATAAGGTCTATTGAGAAAATCTTCCGCCACATCTTGTGCCCTGATAATCAGAAAGTGTTATGTGCGGAATTCATACTTGAAGGGCGTGCCAGCTATTAGTGGGAGTCCGCGTGTAGGACTAGGACATCGAAGGAACAAAGGAACTTGACTTGGGAACAATTCAAAATAGATTTAATAGATAAATACTTCCCACAGGCTTTCGAGATCGTAAGGAATCTGAAGCAAGGTGACTTAGACGTTACTGAATAAGAGAGGAAATTTGAAGAGATGTCTAGGCATGCCTCACACTTGGTTAGCACTGAAGCCATGAGAGCCCTGAGGTTTGAGAGGGGCCTACGCCTAGATATTGGCTAGATTGTTTGCTCTCACTTATTGCCCACTTTATGGGCAGGTGGTGAAGATGGCTCAGAAAATAGCATATTCTAGGGCACATTATAATGGTCAAGGGAGTAAGAGCAATCAACAAAATCAGGGAAAGAGGAAATGGCAGGGGCTGTATCAGGGGTAAAACAGGAACCAGACATCCAACAAGAAGCTAAACACTCGTGTTCAAAACACTGACCAAAAGAAAAACACACAGTAGGCTAACAAAGGAAAGGCTCGTGTATTTGCCATGAAGCACGAGGATGCCATCAATGTTGCTGATGTGATAGCAAGTATACTAATTATTTATGGTATTCCTGTACGTGTCTTGATTTAAATGTTGTGATGTGCAGTTCTTTGATAATAATGTTACATGATAACATGTATAGTATCTGTTTCTAGTATTCCTGTATATGTCCTGATAGACTCAGGTGCCATACATTCTTTTATATCTACCTCATGCCTAGCTAGAATAAAACTAGTAAGAGAGAGAACATGTAGTTCACTTGAAGTTAGCCTTCCTTCAAGGGGAACTATTAATACGAATGAGATAGTTAGGGCAGTATCAATTTACTTTGACGGACTAGTATTGAAGGCAGATCTGAACATAATCGACATAAAGGATTTTGATATAATATTGGGTATGGATTGGTTAAGCAATAAAGATCGGACCATCATGTGCCATTAGAAGGAAGTGGTGTTTGGGAAAAATGGAGAAGAGGCATTTAGATTCTATGGATCAAAGGTCAGAGCACTTTCCCGCCTTATTTCAGCCATGCAAGCCAAGAAGCTTTTGGCAAAAGACAGCTGCCAGGGATATTTGGTTATCCTTCAGGTTAGCTAACGACTGAAATCACTTTAGAACGTGTACTAGTGGTTTGTGAATACGCTGATGTTTTGCCAAAAGATTTACAAGGTATTGCACCAGACAGGCAGGTGGAATTCTCCATAGATCTTGTACTCGGTGCAGCACCAACGTCTAAAGCTCCATATCGTATGGCACCTAAAGAGTTGTAGGAATTGAAAGTTCAACTGGAGGAGTTATTGGAGAAGGGTTTCATCAGACCAAGTGTGTCCCCTTGGGGAGCACCTATTCTATTCATTAAAAAGAAAGATGGTAGCATGAGAATGTGCATCGACTATCAGGAGCTCAACAAGCTGACGATAAAGAATAAGTATCATCTTCCCAAGATTGAAGACTTATTCGATCAGCTGAAAGGTGCAGTAGTATTCTCAAAAATCGATCTTAGATCTGGATATCATCAGTTGAAGATCAAGCTAGTGGACATATTGAAAACGGTATTCAGGACTCGATATAGGCACTATGAATTCACAGTGATGTCATTTGGTCTCACAAACGCCCCTGCAGTGTTCATGGATCTGATGAACTGAGTCTTTCAGCAGTATCTGGATAAATTCGTCATCATCTTTATCGATGACATACTGGTTTACTTGAGGGATCTAAAATAGCATGAGGAGCTTTTGAGGATTGTGTTGGGCACCTTGAGAGTAGAGGAGTTGTATGCCAAATTTAAGAAATGCGAATTTTGGCTTGAGAGGATTGGATTTTTAGGTCATGTTGTGACAGCTAAAGATATTGAAGTTGATCATGCTAAGGTTGAGGCTGTGACGCACTGGCCGACACCTCCTCATGCCAGAGATGTTAGAAGCTTTATCGAGTTGGCTGGCTACTATCGGCGATTCATCAAGAGTTTCTCCAAGGTAGTGGGCCCTATGACACAGCTGACTCGGAAGATTGTTAAATTTCAGTGGACAGATAAATATGAGTAGAGTTTTCAGGAATTAAAGAAGAGGTTAGTGTCAGCTCCGGTACTGACTATCCCCAATGGTGATGAAGGATTTATTATCTATACCGATGCATCTAAACATGGTTTGGGATGTGTCTTGATGCAGCACGGAAAGGTGGTAGCCTACGCTTCGAGACAGTTAAAAACACATGAACATAACTATCTAGCGCACGACTTGGAGCTCGCAGCAGTGGTGCA